>JAKCPI010028061.1:0-28460 GCA_023213315.1 Euborellia annulipes | reverse complement strand
AATGAAAAATAAACTGACACGTATCCCAATAACTTCAACTTCCGTTGAGTATATGGACTTGGATAATAACGAAATTAGTGGAGATCCTGATAATAATTTATTATACTATCCGAAATTGAAAAGAGTTGACCTGAAATATAACAAATTGGAAGTGATCCCACATATCCCGGAAACGATGGTAGAATTTATCATCAGTGATAATAGAGTAAAATTTATTAGCGATTTTATTTTAAGCAAGGCAACTAATTTAAAAAAAATATTTCTTTCTAACAATAATATTTATAAAATTTATCTACCCGAAGCGTATTATCTCGCTAGATTAGATGCTGTAAGTTTGGATAATAATCCTCTGGAGATCGATGCTGTCGTCAAGAGTTGGTGTGAGAAAGAAAAAAGAACTGACGATTTATGCAAAAGAAGCCATGGCGACTTAAAAATATTAGAATTAATAAAGCAAACTAATCTTGAGGTGACAACAAAAGTCTGTTTTATTTATTCCAATATATTTAATTTATTTTTCCCAATTTAAAATGTTATCATTAGACAATAAACTATTCAAAATTTTATTTTTGTTTGGAATTATATATTATAATCAAATGGATTTAAATGGCCAATTTGAGATTATTATCGAATTCCTACGATGATTACGCATGGGGAACAAAAAAATTTTTTTCCCGCGGTATAAGCTTATGAAGTCAATTGATGACGAAGTCAGCTTATAAATTCTTTTGTTTGGATTGACTCTGGTTCTCAAGATAAACCGGACCAAAGGAAATCCCATACAAAACGTTTTTTCTCAACTCAGGCTTAACGCACACCAATTGAGCAAAACGGTCTTCGACAAAACGTTTTGATCAAGGTCAAAACGTTTTGCTCATTGGCAACGCACACCGATTGGGCAAAATGTTTTGCCATCGAGCATTTTTGCCTAATCGGTGTGCGTTGGCATAAGCATAGCCATTGAACAAAAACGCTCAATGACAAAACATTTTTGACGAATCATGCCTAAAACTATTTTTTCAATGCTTTTCTATGGGCCAACGTACCAACACCGATTAGGCAAAACACAATTGGGCATGACACGACATCATTGAGCGTTTTTGTTCAATGGCCAAACATTTTGTCCTATTGTCTAATCGGTGTGTGTTGGCTCAATGACAAAACATTTTGTCGGATCATGCACAATTGTGTTTTGCCTAATCGGTGTACGTTGACCCATAGAAAAGCATTGAAAAAAAACAGTTTTAGGCACGATTAGTCAAAAATGTTTTGCCATTGAGCGTTTTTGCTCAATCGTTGGTGTGTGTTCAGGTTTATTGATATGATTTTGTTTTTTTACTTTCTCTTATTATAATTAATTTTATCATTCTTTGTATCATTTATAGCAGTACTTTGCTTGAAATCATTTGATAAGTGTTTTCAAAAATATGTCGTTTCTCAAAAAGTAGGTCTTTTCAACAAAAATAGTATGAGTTCGTATTCAACGGACCAAATATTACTTAAAATTGTTTAATAAATCCCACGCCGCAGAATCAATGTTGCCCTGTGTTATTTTTTAAGAAATGTTCCTTGGACTTGGGACCTCGTTTTTTAATTTTTTTTTATGATGAATGTATGTTGAAATTACCTTGATGTATATATAGAAATTAAATAAAATTCTTCATATAATATCTAGTTATTTCTTCTATAATTATTGTCTTCTTTGGCTGACTTCCTTTATATTATCTTGTCAATTCACCCAAAACGGCAATCTCTATGACAGGACGATGTTAAGTTCAGAAGTTTTTATAGCCTTGACTTTTTTTTTATCTAGACATTTTTTTGTGATCTGAAAATGAAAGGGAATTAATTAAATACAAGTGGTAAAGCCCGCCGAAGGCGGCCATGCCCCTGGCCCCCTCGTCTTCGGCAAGCAAATGCATTAAATTTATTCTTGCTCAAATTTTAAAGTTTTAAGTTTCCATCCGATGATTTTATTTAAGCCATTTGGATACCAAATAATGATTTTAAAAAGTAAAAAAGTTCCTGGATGACCAAGCTGGAGCTCAGTGATTTTTATTTTCTCTTACCTATATATGTAATATCAAGTGAGAAAGTATTGCGATCATGCCAAAATTTCGATGTAGAGATTTTGATGGATATACACGTGTGGTTGTGTCTGTCTGTGATGGTTTAAGTCATGAAGGAAATGAGCTATGAGGCTAAATTTTATATTTAAGTTAGGTACCGTCCCGGACAATTAAAATAAGCTTTTGAACAAAATCAGCCAAAAAGTTTCTTGCGAAAAGTGACACAGATTAATTACTTCACAACTTACTATGCTAGCTTATGGCGCCAAAGAATACAACACTTGTGATTGGCTAATTAGTCAGAAGGAGCAAAGAGTATAAGACTTATACTCTTTGAGAAGGAGGAGAAAGAAGGAGAAGGGAGGAGCCATTTTGAATGTGGTTGAAAAAAGAAAGGAGGGGAGGGTTCTCTAATATTATTTATTGTTAGAATTAAGGGTGGGAGGTGGACGATTCTATTTCATTTAAATTCAAAGGGGAGTCAGGTATTGAAAATTGAGGTGTTTTATTACCTATATATATGTTGTAACGAGAAAACACTAGGAAACATCAATAGGAAAAATTAGACAAAAAAATAATTAACAAAGATTTCTTTAATTATTGGTTATACCATTACAATGTTAATATATATTGCATCATACAGATATAAATTCCCCGCACGGCTCCGACTACTCCAGAAGGCTTATTTAATCAATTTTATTGTTTCTCTGTATTCTTTGATTCAATATATTAAAGAATCTTTTAGAACTAATAAGATTATAAAATGGCACGAGAGATTAGAGCTTCAGTATTTGATGATAATTTACATAAAGATTGTGTTAAGAAGGAGAAAATAGCTAGTTTCGCTTGGCCGTTTAGATTTTATTGGATACTAGATGAAAATAAGTAATTATTTTTTTTTTTATATATAAAAAAATCTTGGGTTTGTTTACTCTTAATAAACTAATAAAAAAAAAAATCTTTTAGAAAATTAAAGGATGAGATGCAACGGATTCAAGAAAGAAGTCCTTTCTATAAACCAAAAGTTGAATTTAGTGATAGCAGGAATTTGAAACCTTTTCCTGAATCGTCCGCTCGAGAGGTAATTTATTTTTAGAGAAAAGTAGATTTATAGCTCGATAAAAGTTGTTGATGAGTAGCAGGATGAAGAAAGAAAAGCAGCTAGTATTTATTTCATTTATTTAATACCCATTAGGCTAAAGTTTCGGTCTCGGTCGAGACCATCTTCAGAAGCTTATGGGCTGTCAATAAGAGATAAATATAGACTCAATTATATAATTCATAACCAATAAGTTATAATTTGAGTATATAAATATAAATCAATATACTCAATTGTTTTAAACCTCTGAATATTGATTTATATTTATATACTTAAATTATAACTTATTGGTTATGAATATACTATAGTGGTTGAGTTAGTGGCTGTAGATATTGCAATGTTGGGTAGCGAGGATGCAGCCAAAGAGGTTTTGGACCAAAGAAAAACACCAATTCCAATAGAGACGTTTCGGCGAAAATTTTATTTTGCCATCTTCAGTCGTTCAGGAATTTTTCATGTTCATATTCAATATGAACATGTGTCATTTGGCCAAGTCGGTTTTTTAAAAATTTCTACTTTGAGGGCAATGGCTCAGAGAGTTTCGAAGTATTAAATTAAATTTTAATACTTCGAAACTCTCCACTTCGAAAATTTCTACTTTGAGGGCAATGGCTCAGAGAGTTTCGAAGTATTAAAATTTAATTTAATACTTCGAAACTCTCTGTGCCATTGCCCTCAAAGTAGAAATTTTTAAAAAACCGACTTGGCCAAATGACACATGTTCATATTGAATATGAACATGAAAAATTCCTGAACGACTGAAGATGGCAAAATAAAATTTTCGCCGAAACGTTTCTATTGGAATTGGTGTTTTTCTTTGGTCCAAAACCTCTTTGGCTGCATCCTCGCTACCCAACATTATGAATTATATAAATGAGTCTATGATATTTATTTCATATTGACAGCCCATAAACTCTGAAGATGGTCTCGACCGAGACCGAAACGTTAGCCTATATGGGTATTAAATAAATGAAATAAATACTAGCTGCTTTTCTTTCTTCATCCTGCTAATTTATTTTTAAGCCCCCCCGTTGACTCTCACTGAGTACTTCGGCGAGGATACTCGCCAAAGTTGCACGCGGCGAGGAACTAGCATCCACACTCTCACGAGTACTACCGAAGTAGCAGCTGCTGCTGCTATTTGTGCATAGCTGTCATACTTTTGTTTATATTTTTTTAAAGTAGAAAATTAAAAAACAGTGGAGGCGTCGTTTGTTTATTTTCTATCTTTATGATTAGTATGTTTGGGATCCCAAACCACTGGTTCCAGTTGAAAAAGCTTTAAGGAATTGTAATTGAAGGTCTTGGGTCAATTCACTCATTATGAATAAAATTATAAAAAAAGGACTGGAGAATAAAAACCAGCATTTGATGGACTCGTCTTTAATTAGTAGATATTTCGACCGGCCTCATCAGTCCAAAAAAAATCATTTGGTGGATGGCCCGTGGCAAACAATGTGTAAGATTTATTTTAAAATTTCAGAGGCCAGACGCAAGTGCAAGTGCTTCTCTGAAATTTTAAAATAATTCTTACCCATTGTTTGACACGGGCTGAAGGACTAGCTAGGAAACACGAGATTTGTATAATTATTTTTCTTTTTTAGGTTGGTTGGGCTTCTTCGAAGAGAGAATTTAATTTGGAAGTTTATGGGACTTATTTTTATCATTGAAAAAAATAAAATAATTATCCTTAATTTGGAAATATATGGGACATCTTTTATCCCTTGAGAAAAAATTTAAAATAAGCTTCTTCCATATTTTTACCATCCAAAAGAGTCTCAAGATATTCAGAAGAGATCTCATCATAAAAAAGAAGAATACTCACATATATTGTAAGATTAATAAATTCAAAATTAAAAATTTAATTGGATGAATTTTTTTGGTAGAAATAATGAGATTTTAAGCCGGACTATACAAATGCTTTAATCCACGTTTTCTTGAGAAGGAAGTTGTTATTGTATTTAGAGCCAATGATTTTTTTGGGAAATTGATTATACTCTGAAGGTAGAAATCAAATGTAAAGTGAGAATAGCCAATTAAAAACTTTGACTGCTTGCACCCAATAATGGACATAAAATACATTAAGTTCAATGTAGGTGCGCAGACAACAGCTGCAGATCAACTCAATTTTTTAATGCATTTATGTCCATCGACTAAACTATCGCTTGATTAAAAATCGACCAGCCTTAGATGCTGGAAAAAACCTTAAAACAAACAAACAAAAATAAAAGTATCCATAGCAATTTTATCATAAATACAGTAGAAAGAAAAATTCGATGATTTATCAACAACCTTAATTGAATTTTCAATAAGATTTTTTTTTCTTTTTGTTTTTTTAATCATTTTTAGATTGAATTAATATCACTTTGAAATGACCCGAGAAACAGACATTTCACAACAATTTTTAAATTTATTGGCGGATCGTATTGATAAAGAACTATCAGCTCTCTTAAGATGGCCAGCAAGATATGGATGGATAAAAGAGGAAAATAAGTAATTATATACATTTTTTTATTTTATTTTATTAAAAAAAAATTAATCTTCTAACATATAATAAAATTAATTATTAGAAAATTAACAAAAGAATTAAAACGTATTGAAGAAAACAGTCCGTTTTACGTTCCGAAAGTTGAATTTTATGATCCAAGAAATTTAAAGCCTTATCCAGAAACAACAACACAAGAGGTAAAAATATTTATATTTGATAAATAAGTAAAATTGATATTTAAATTGTTTTCAGATTGGTTGGGCTTCTTCAAGAAAAGAATTTAATCTGGAAATTTACGGTGCAAATTATGAAAAAAATACTCAAAAACTACCGGATTAATAAAATTGTTTCTTACTCATTTCAAATCCATTTGAAAATTGATATTAACCTCAAAAGAAGTAAATATGTATAAACCCCAGATATTGTATGTAATGTAGCCCTATTTATTTATTATTGTTTTAATACAGATTTTTCAAATTTATTATTGTGAATTTTATTAATTTTTAATGAAAAAAATAAGGCAATTAAAGTAAGCAAAAACTTTAACACCAAAGCGTTAACATTTAGTCACAAGCAGAAAACATAGCTATATGGATTGTTAAAACATGGTGCTAAAAAGTAAAATTTAAACGCTGAAAAAACTTGGTTTAGAGAATAGCATTTTTTAACGCTGATGTTATTACTTTACTTTTTAACACCCAATTTATGAAGTAAAAGTTTAACGACTGTTTTACTTTCTCTTACCTCTATATACAGTATGTTAATATATAGAGAGAGAAAGTATTGGATTTATGTCCAAAATTCGATGTCGAGATTTTGATGGATCTTCACGTTTTGAGGTCCCCTGAATCAAAAAAAGTAGTTTTCGCGACATGGTCTGTCTGTGTGTGTGTCTGTGAACAAAATATCTCAAGAACGGAAAGAGTTAGGAGGTTGAAATTTTATATTTAAGTTAGGCACCCCCATGGGACGTGACACGAAGTTTTTGAACAAAATCGACCAAAGAGTACTAGTACTTCACTGATGCACTTTTTCAGTTTTTTTCGATTTTCTCAAAATTTTCTCTCAAGATTTTGATTAAATTTCAAAAATCAATTATTTTTTAGATGCTCTTTCAAATGTATATTCTCATTTTGCCATTGAAATCTTCTGAAGACCACTTTACTCTTGTACTTCGTAGAAAAGATAGGAATTGGTTGCCATGGTAACAAAATATAAATATTCTACCATGTTTATAAATTGTACATCTTGAATTAAAATGTACCATTCTGTCGTAAACTAAATATATGTCGTCACAAAAAATCTGGTGTTACAAGCCCAGAACACAACTTACCGAAGGTAAGAGAAAGTTGTGTACTGTGCGATCAGTCACACCAGATTTTTTAAAGAATAAACTTGATTAATATTTAAATTATTTTTATTACAAAAAAAATATTCGGAGGCTGATCGTCTGGAGCCGGGACCCCCAGTGGATCCAAGATTTGATCTCTACTTTCGAGTATAAGAGATTTTCATTCTGTGCAAAACCTTACTTTTTGTTGAACTATGCTGCGAATCAGGGACCATGATGATCAACCCAGTAGGGTGGGAAATCTGGTTGCTATGATCTAGCAATAATTAAATTTTCAATATTTTTTTTTTTTTTTTTTTTTTTGAAAAAAAAAAAGATTTTTTTTTAATATTTTTTTTTTTTAATATATAATTTTTTTTTTTTTTTTTTTTTGAAATGAGTCGAGAAACAAGCCTTTCGCAACATGATTTGGATTTATTAACAGATCGTATAAATAAAGAAGAAGCAGCCCTTTTAGCCTGGGGGGCTAAACATGGATGGATACTTGGAGAACAAAAGTAATAATTATATTTTATTGGGTTAATTTAAAAAAAAATTAAATTTATTTTTTTATTTTTAGAAATTTAAAATTCGAATTAAGACGGATTGAACAAAACAGTCCATTTTATGTTCCAAAAGTGGAATTTTATGATCCAAGAAATTTAAAACCTTTTCCGCCAACAACAGCTCGAGAGGTAATAACAAAAAAAGTTTAGTCAATTGTTTTTTGAATATATAGACCCTAGTCCCAGAAAAGGAGTAAATGGGAGAATATACATTTTAAAGAGCATCTAAAAAAAGAGTTGATTTATGAATTAAAAAAAAAAAATCGTTGGATCGAAAAAAACTGAAAAAGTGCATCGTACTCTTTGGTCGATTTTGTTCAAAAGCTACGTGTGACGTCCCATGGGAGTGCCTAACTTAAATATAAAATTTCAACCTCCTAGCTCTTTTCGTTTTTGAGATATTTTGTTCACAGACAGATAGACACACACAAAATCTCGACATCGAATTTTTGACATGAATCCAACACTTTCTCTCTCTATATATTAACATATATAAAGGTAAAAGAAAGTAGAAATTAAAACGAAAATCCCGAAAATGATTTATACCTATAATAAAATAAAATTAGTTTTTATATAAACATTTATTTTTAATTAAAAATAATATACAAAAATAATAAATAATAAAATATAATTCTTTTTAAATTATATTCCAGGTTGGATGGGCTTCTGGAAAAAGAGAATTTAATTTGGAAATTTATGGTCCATATTATGAAAAAAATACGGAGAAATTCGTAAATTAATAAATAACACTATTTATAAATATCAAATCAAGTTTCTTCTTCTTCTTCTTCCTCGTAATCATCCGAATCTAATTCACTACTGGAAGATTCAGATTCAGAAGAACTATCACTAAAAAAAAATATATATTCAGTATACTGTATATATATAGTGCAATTATTAATTTTTTTTAAATACATACCTTGAACTTGACGATGATTCTTTAAGTTTCATATTGTCAATTTTATTAATTATATCATTTTCTATTGTGTTTTCTGCAATTAATTGATAAGCTCTTTTTTCTATGTCTTCTAAATCAAAATCAAGATCTTTTTTCTCAGGTATATTCTATAAAACAAGAAAAGAAAATTATTTCCAAAAAGGTTAAAAATTATTTTCAAAATATAATTTGAGAAAATTGAAAAATTTATCCCAGTTTGTTTTGCTTCAAGGTATTATTTTATTAATGATAACTGTGTAAGCCTAAACTCCAAAATATCATTTTTTATATTTAATAAAGAATTCTGGAAGCATAAGAATGATGTAACAGGGGAATGTATGGCTGTAGAGTAGATGTTGAAAGAGGTAAGAAAAGAAGGAAAATGCAGCCAATGTAATTTTTCTTTATTGATTACACTGATAAACAAAAAAAACTTTCGGCGGATATCTTGGTATCCAACACTGGTTTTACGACAATTGAGGCATGCTGATTACAAATATGCAAACCGTTTGTCTCTATCACATACCGTTTTTGAGATATCTGACATTAACCATTTATATATGAGTCATTCATTCCACGTCAAATCGATACACTTTTTAACCTCACCATCTCAGATTTCTATGAAATTTGGGTCATAGGTAGAATCAATAGAGACTAAGAAAAAGCCCCAATTTCAACTTGATATCTCAACTCGTTTAAGAAATATGGCGTGTTAAAGTTGTCAAAAATGGCAAATCTAACCACATCTATTTAAATTGCTATAAAATCACTTACAGATGAGATAGAGAGATGAATGAGGTGTCATTTTACAGCTTTTTAGATGCCCTTTCCAATGATATACAATACAACTGGGGTGGTAATAAAAAAAAAAATTAATTTCAAAATCAACCCCGGCGGGATTAAAAAATATATGTTTTTGTGTATATCTTGAAAACCTGACGTGATAGAGAAAAATGGTTTTCAGATTTGTAATCAGCATGAAAAACGGCATTAGAAAATGTAAACATCATGTCAGATGTCTGTAGCTTGTTTTTCAGTGTTATCAGCCTATGGCTAACGTTTCGATCCCAGGGTTTGGACCATCATCAGAACTAAAAATATACAAATCAATGAAAATCGACAATTTATAGGTTTTTTTGTATATGTCTACAATTCACAATTATAATAGTTGCTAAATGATGCCGTTTTTTTTTTTTTTTAAATAAATCATTTAGCAACTATTATAATTGTGAATTGTAGACATATACAAAAAACCTATAAATTGTCGATTTTCATTGATTTGTATATTTTTAGTTCTGATGATGGTCCAAATCCTGGGATCGAAACGTTGGCTGATAAACAATAAAGAAAATACATTGGCTGCATTTCCTTCTTTTCTTACCTCTTTCAATAAGAATGATATAAGCTAATCAGCTAGATATCACACTAGTGAGTTTCTTCTAGTATGCATCAGAGCAAGGCATTGACAGTGGTAATGTTCAACCGTCTTCTCTAAACGAGCATGTTTAAAAATAGATAGTAAGATAAATTCCGATAAACACGATATTATAATTGTTTTTTACTTACTTCAATTAAAGCTTTGCTTAACATTAAAAGATGTTTTGTTGAAGCTCGTTGTGTCCAAACAATCATATCTTTTAAATAAATTTCATTAAAAATATATCGAGGTTCGCTATTGTTAAACATATGATAAATATCAATCAAACATTTGATAACAGCTTTTTTTCCAATTGATAAAATTTTAGAGGTATCCTTTAAAATTTCAGAGGCAAATTCGTAATGCCGGAATAGAGGATAACATAAACTTCGTCGCATACACGCTTTCCTAACGTCTTGAACCGAATAAAAGTCCTGAAAAAAAAAAAATATTGTATTAGAAATTAGAAATTCATATCTCTATATATATATATACCTGGTATATATATATGGCTCATTCTCAAAAAAAAAAAAAACCGAAATTGGCCTTACTGATTGTGAGTTGATCGATTTTTTTTTGCACAAGTCATAGTTTATGTCTTGTTTGATTAAAATATTATAGTGGTCCCCAACTGTTTTTGAGTTTGAAAAAAAAATTCGAAAAATAGGGTATACAGATAAGTGATGGAATTATTTTTGATATGATTCTACAACAATAAAAAACTCTGAAATGCACCAATTATTTTTTTATTGCAAAACTATAATAATTAAAACAATTTAATTGTTACGAACAAAACATATTGATTTAAGTTATATTAATTAAAAATTACTTTCCTGTCATACTTTCTTTAGTTTTGTTTCCGAAGCGGTTAATTACTACTTCTTGTCATTTTTTACACTTAACTTACTGAAACATCAAAAAATTTTATGAGGGAATGACGAAACTAAACAAAATTGCCACGAACTCCGAAACCACAACTTACTTTTCTATGTTCGTTTTACTGTACTACATTACTACCGGAAACCTATACAAATCTTAATTATTAATATACCTCCTTTTTTAAGGTGAGAATACGTAAAAATTAATTTTAAACTTTTCAAAATTTTCAACAATACATCCTTTCTTTATCATTCCTTTAGTGGATGTTTCAATCATTTTCCAACTTCTAAAAACTAAACCGGGGCTAAATTTCAATTTTCTCTAATCACACTGTTTAAAAAGAGAAACGGGTTTTTAGGACAAGTTTAGTATTTTTAATAATTTTTCCATTCGCCTTTTTTAAATTAAAAACTCATGAAGATGCAGCCAATACTATCATATATAAGTAAAAAAAAAAATTTTTTTTTTTTCCTTCAAATAAGATTGAAAACAATTAGTAACTAATTTTTCGATTTAAGTTCATGATTCTCTTTGAATTTAGCAGTTGGCACAGAGTGAGGGAATGATTTTTAGGGAACGTTCTTGGATATATTTTTTCTGTTTATCATATAACAAACCAATTTGTTTCATAATTTGGTACACCTAGTACAGTAGTTTTTATAAAAAAAAGAAATTTCATAATTGACAAACCTGCTCTGAGGAAATCAATAAGGACATCGATTTCGATTTTTTTTTGAGAATGAGCCATATATATTATTTTCTCTTACCCCTTGAAAGTATTGGTTTCATGTCGAAAATTGGATGTCGAAATTTTGATGGATATACACGTTTTGAGGGCCCCCCTGAATTTTGTTCACAGACATGACGCAACAGCGAGAATGACAACTTTGCTATGTTCTGGCATATACTTGCAACCATCAAAATGTTCGGTCAATTTTTTTTTTACACTTGAACAAATGTAAATTACAATATATTAAAATTGTAGCCTTGTGGGAGCAAATAAAAAAAATTACTTTTTCAAAAATTTAAGGGATGATGACGCAACCGCGAGATGTCTGCCAAACGGTATTAATTGACATGATAATAAATAATCATTTAAAAAGTTTCTAGCTTTGTGGTAAATGGGATAGTCAAAAGGTTCACTAGCTCTTGGAATATAAATCTTACCTCTAACCAGGAAAATGTTGAAGAAAGTTTATTAATGGTCCATGAGGATTCACAAGTTGATTCACCATCGGTTGATCTTTTATCATAAGCCCAAGCAAAAAGTATATCGATTATACTAAAATATATACTTTTTATTTCGGATTTTTCTAAAATGAATTTTTTATTATGTAACTCTTTTAAAACGTCGATTTCTTCATTAGTAAATTCACCTGAAACATTTTAAAAATATGTAATTTTTTACTTTATCTATATGTTAATATAAGGAGAGAGAAAGTATTGGATTCATGTCAAAAATTCGATGTAAAATTAAAATGAAGAAAGTACCATCTAATTTAGTTATCCAACAATCTTCAAAACGTAATATTTCCGGAATCTCTTCAGATTCCATTAAATCAAAGAGATAATGGTCGATGGAAAAGTCTGAATCTTCTCTAGCAATTCTCAACTTATCTCTTTCATTTGGTAAAATTTCGTCTGGCGTCGGAAGATCTATAATTTCATTATATAAATGCTAAAACAACGGAACACGTTAAAAAAATTAAATATTAATATTTAAAATAATAATTAAGACAGAATTACCTTAAAATCATAAGTTGGGAAAGTGCAAGTACGGGACCAGCAAAGAAAATAAAACTTTTGTATGCCACCGTACTACCGTTCGGACAAAATTTATTCGTTCATCCTAAATATAAGCCTACAAAGGGGCTGAGGATCGACGAATATACAGTGCGTTAAGGTGATTTAGTTCCACTTTATAACTTCATTTATTTATCTACAATAAGATAAATTTTAACAACTCTAATAATTAATTTATGGTCATTCACTCATTCTTAATCTATATATAAATTCACTTGGGAAAATAATTGACTAGCTTAATAAGCTGCTGCGACAGAATTCGAACCCAAGACTCGTGATTAGCGATTTTCAGCTGGTCGACAGTGGAGAACTGTCGGAAATCGCGGTAATCATCACGGATGAACTGCTTTTAGAGTCCTTAATGAGATTGATTTCGGGATAGTACGGGAGCCATTCCAAAACAAGGCTATTATAGCTTGAAAGCCACTTCTTTGTTCAGTACTTGCTCTTTTCCAACTTATAACATCAACAGCAACTTCTCTCCAGATTATATTTACCTTAAAATCCTTAAAAACTGATGAATGTTGATTAGCAAAGCCATATTTAATTGTATTTAACAAATTTAATGGGTCAGATTCTGTTTCAGGCAATTTTTGTTCATAAAACCAATCAAATTCTTCTTCTTCTTCTTCTTGTTCTTCGGTTTTTTCCTCATCTAAAATAATAATTATATATAATATTAAATTATTTTAAAAACATAGATTCCTGTCGATTATCTCTAATTACGAAGGCGAATTAAAAAGTAATGCAATTTCCATTTTTTCCGCGCAATGCAATTTCCATTTTTTCGGGCCTTTGAAGATGACTAATAAGCAATTCGAAATTCAACAGGCAAGGTTACACGGACTTGACACTGATTTCTGTCAAGCCGGATGCATGGTCTACCTGTTGAACAAATGTTTAGATAAATAGACGGAAGGAGTACAAGTGAGGTACATTTTTAAATCGCCCTCGTATTCCAAAAAAAAATTTGTTGTCACTCGTCGAAATTTCTTCAAAAAATTGTTTTTTTAGTTTTCATTGAAACTATCTTCAAAATTATTACCTATTTCTTCAATTTTGGAATGATTAAATACTGGTTTTGTTTCTTTAGGACTTAGAAGTGTGGTAATATATTCTAAATTTGCAAAATTTTCTCCCTTGTTCACTTTATCGACTTTAAAAATAAATTGTCCTTTCTCTGATTCATATTTTCCAGATGAATGGTCATTTTCTTCAATTTCGCCTGGGAGATGTAACCTAAAACAGAGAAAAATGAATTGTTTGTTAATGGAGGGTATATTTTAGCAATATTCTCGAGAAATTTCTCCTAAGACACTCTGAATGAGAATGATTCCTACGCCATATAAATCTCAATTAACCTGAGAAAACTTTTATCTTCGCATATATATATATATATATATGGCTTTACAGTCAACTCTCGATAATTAGAATATTTCAGCGGTAAACTTCGGAAAATCGAAAAAATGCTGTGTATTTAGATACACTCATTAACTGAAAAGAGAGGGGGAGAGAACCTTTTATAATTCGAAATTGCATTTAATAAAAACTCAAAATGATTTGAATTTTTTTCTTTCCTCAATTCAAAAACTCGATAATTCGAATTTTTCTTGTGGTCCCCTTGATTTCGAATTATCGAGAATCGACTGTATATATATATATATATATATATATATATATATTCTGCCAAGTAGGAATCAAATTGACCAGAGTCTGTCCTATGAGGTAGTTAGATGATTTAATTACCTAATTAATAGACTGAAATTCAATTAATTTTGAATTTAAATTGAGATTTAAAAACTCACCTTAAATAATAAGGAGATGAATAAAATCGAAATTCATTATTTCCTATATAAACTTCAGTATCTTTAATATTTGCATATGGTGCATATATAATAATAGTAATGTCATTTTCACTTTGTGAAATTTCAAATCTTGGCGTAATCATGATGAACTGCTAATTATAAT
Source organism: Euborellia annulipes (assembly GCA_023213315.1). Taxonomy (NCBI): domain Eukaryota; kingdom Metazoa; phylum Arthropoda; class Insecta; order Dermaptera; family Anisolabididae; genus Euborellia; species Euborellia annulipes. The sequence continues at coordinate 13,904 of JAKCPI010028061.1, read as the reverse complement.
ATGATTGGGTGATTTTTGTTCTATAAATAAATAGAGCAATGTACTTTTTTCATAAATATAATTTTTTTAATTTTCTAAAAATAATTGCCCCAAACAATCATGAACATAGTCACCAGGAATAGCGGGAATAGTCACGGACAAAGAAATCAGGATTGCATTAGAATAAACATAAATTAACTATTATTTAAATATTTATTTTTATCTGATTAAAATTCATTATTCATTGTTTTTTTATTTATTTAATGAAAGTTTTTCCCTTTGAAAATCAAATTTTTTTAATATAATCCATTTTTATCATTTCACAAAATTTAAATTTTTTCATTCTTAAAAGCAGGAATGTTCCAATTTACTCTTGTGAAATTTTTTGTTCATTATACCTGTGTCCAATTGTTGGTGTGAAGGAGAATTTTTGATTAAAAAAAATTAATTTTTCTATAATTTTTGTAGATATTTTTTATTAGATATTTAATTTTTTACTAAATTAATGTTGGCAACATTGGGTGTTTCACCAGTTGAGGCAATCATCTCATCTACGACAAATCATCTGATCTGGCTGCATGTAGATTGTTTGTTTACCATTATTTGTCATTCTGGTTTTACTAGCCCCTGATTTTGATGGTCGTCTTCTCCATATTAATTTTTAAGGAATAAACAATCATAAAATGGAGGAATTTACAAAAGAAATACAAACATCACAGATAAGAGAACGTCTTAATGAAAGAAAAATTAAATTGTGGCTTAATCCGTATTTTATTGAAGAAACTGGACCGTGTAACAAAGAATTAGAGGTATGTTCATTTTGGGGTAATATCAATCGCCCAAAATACAGTGTCCATTATTGAATTTGATAATTAATCAATAAATTTAACAAAATGTGCAAAATCATCAAATTATTTTAAAATGTTAAATGAAAATACATATATTTTACCGTAGATACTTTTGAATAAATTTGAAATATATAATTATGGAAAAAAATTTAATCACAAATATATTTCCACCATTTTTGTTAGAATTTTTTGAGCTTATTTTTTTTAATAATTATTTAAATAATCCTGAAAAATATATGAATTGATTCTTTCACATACTACAGTAGTTCAAATTATCCTTCTAATTATCACTGTAATTTTGTTTTTTTTTAGAATATTTCAAATGAATTCAGTAAATTATTAAATATCGAGAGTCAAACTTGTTATGAAATCATCACATCTCTACAAACGAATGCTTTGAACCGGCTTAAGGAAAATAAACAATTTAATGAAACAGGAATCGCCACATTGAAAATTAAATATATAAATTCAAAAAAAGAATCTGCAACATTTACATTATCGATTAAATTGGATGAGAAGATGAATGATCTTCTTAATAAAGTATCACAACATATCGGAATTAACAGCGACAAGTAAGTAGTTTTATTTAAATTTTTTCAAGCATCTAAAAAAAAAATAAAAATTTTTCTCTTTATATTATACCAGTCACTATTACACTATTATAACGACCAGGGTCTGAGCTCCTTGATTCTCTTTTTTTTTTTTAATTTTGCCCGGCTCCTGGGCCTATTCAGGTCTCTATCACACGAGACAGATTCGAGGCAAATAGTTCATTCTACTAATTTACTCAACTCGTCGCTTAGAAATTGATTGCCGTCTGAAAATTCGTGTTCACACGAGGACATACGTGGGTAATCAATTCCTCTCCCCGTCACGTAGAGTACTCAGTGCGATGTTTTAACAGGACTTTTTCTTGTGCTTATTATTTTGCAAGAAGAAAACCTGAGGAAACACCAACGAAGAAAACTGTATTCTTCTTTTAATACAAAATCGGACTTTTTTACAACTTTTTAGAGAGTTCCTAAGTCACTTCTAATTATTTTCGGATGTCCCAATCATCCTTCTATGAGCTTCATGCTCTGATTCAACAAGGAATCAAAAAACAGGATATGATCATGAGGAATGCGATATCAACGGAAGAAAGACTAGCCATTAGCTCCATACTCAACAGGAGAACACATGTGCAACCTCCCAAGTTGACTGCGCAATTTCTGCAGAATTTACACTATTTGGTACCCACGTGGTCAGTGGAATCAACTAGTTACCTCGAATCCGCCTCGTGTGAAGAGGCTTTAGGGTTATGGAATTATTTGTATTTAAAAAAAAAAAAAAAAAATTTTTAAATTAAAAAAATTTTTTTAAAAATATTTTAAAATTTAAAAAAACCATCCTCAGTGCATGACAATCCCAATTTCCTCCATCCCAAGATACAAACCTTTTCTCCCATCACCCACCACACCACCCCCCAAACAATTCCACTAAAAAACAACCCTAACTAACCCCAAACTGACACCCACCCTCCAGAATTCCCGATCAAAAAACCCATCCCTCTCCCCAACACCAAACCCACCCCAGACCCACCCCCCCCCCGCCCCAACCTTAATTGATTGGAGAATGAGGGCAGGTTCAGAACGGGAGCCTTCTCGGGAACAGCAGCCAGGTTTAAATAAAAAACTATATTTCTTTGCCGACGTTTCGGGTGCTAGTCGCACTCATCCTCAGGGCAAGCAAAATTGTCAAAATTTAGTACAGGTTAATCGGTACTTAAAATTAATTTCATGTTTATACATGTATTCATTCGTTCGTAGCATCTATGATATGTACAGTGAGGGTCAATATTAAGTCCGACCCATGCGTTTTCTACTTGTGATTATTTCTTTGTTTTTAAAAAAAATTTTATTTTTTATTTATTTATTTTTTAATGGAAACTTTCAAGGTTCAAACCTAGAAAATTTCCACTAAAGATTTTCATTTTCTTTTAGAAAAACAATGAAATAATCACTAGTAGAACACGCATGGGTGGGACTTAATATTGTCCCTCACTGTACAATAATAAAACGTTTTTTACTGACACTACATCCAAATAGCAAATGATGGATGTGGTGTCAGTAAAAACGTTTTATGATAAGTTTTATTATTGTACATATCATAGATGCTACGAACGAATGAATATACGTATAAACATGAAATTAATTTTAAGTACAGATTAATCTGTACTAAATTTTGACAATTTTGCTTGCCCTGAGGATGAGTGCGACTATCACCCGAAACGTCGGCAAAGATATATAAAGTTTTTTTATTTAAACCTGGCTGCTGTTCTCGGGAAGGCTCCCGTTCTTGTTTCCAATTTGAATAATTATATGTTTTATATAAGTTTAGGGTCTAAAGATGGCATTGGTGCCCAAATACCGGGCGTTATCCATCTTTTATATACCTTTATTGCTATTTTTGTGTCGAAAATCAACTTGTAAACTCTCAATTCGTCAGTCCCTAGATATGTAATATTTTGGGAATTTTTTAATAATTAACTCAACAATATACTGGATTTGCTGTCTTTTCATTGTTATATTTAATATATTATTGAATAATAGAACGTGGCTGTAGCTGATATGTTTAATGGAAAGAGGATGCAGCCAAATAATTGAGCCTCTATTTAGTAATGAACACTCTTTATTGGGACGTTTCGGCTGGGATCAACCCTGCCATCTTCAGCCTTCAAAGAGCATATTTAAATTTTATATATTCAAATAGAGTTGTCATTTTTCAATAATACAAGTTACATATTTGCATACTTTGTCTAATGAATGTTATATTCCCTTAAATACCAACATAGGCCCGGAACTGGGGGGGGGCAGGGCTTGCCCCCCTGCATCCTACGGGGGGGGCAGGGGGGGGCAAAATTTCTTTTTTATTTCATTTATTTTTAAAAATGATATATTTTTACTTTTGAAAAATAAAATCTTCTAAATTAAAAAAATTAAACGAGTAAGAAATTCATTATTTTCCGAATTTTTCCAAAAATTTTTGATAAAATCACTACCAATTTTTTTAAAATTGTGATTTTATTTAAAATTTTTAAAGTTTTATAGTAGATTTGTTTTTGTTTTATACTATTTAAACATATTAAATTTTAATTTTCGAAAAAAAATTTTTGCCCCCCCCCCCGATTCAAATTCGTTCCGGCGCCCCTGAATACCAACAAGTGATAGCGTGAAGGTCAAGCTTATAATGTATAATGTAGATTATAAGCTTGACCTTCACGCTATCACTTGTTGGTATTTAAGGGAATATAACATTCATTAGACAAAGAATGCAAATAACTTGTATTATTGAAAAATGACAACTCTATTTGTATATATAAAATTTAAATATGCTCTTTGAAGGCTGAAGATGGCAGGGTTGATTATTAATACAAAAAAAAAAAATATATATATATATAAAAATATCTGAGTGTTACTAAATAAAATTAACTTATTGTCTATCAAAATCATTACATTAAATTGATACTGGCGACCGTTGGCACTAGTTGAAACATATTTAAATAGGTAATATAAATTGTACTCAAGGTTATTTGTTTCAATTCATTTTATTAACTTTATACGCATTTCGACACTATGTGTGTCATCTTCAGAAGTTTACAAATGACTCAAATTTGTCATTTGTAAACTTCTTAAGATGACACACATAGTGTCAAAATGCGTATAAAGTTAATAAAATGAATTGAAACAAATAACCTTGAGTACAATTTATATTACCTAATTAAAATCATTACAAACAATTGAAATCAAAGTTACAAATTGTGCATTTCAAATTCGACCCCAATTTTATAGAATGAGCCATATATATATGGGCTCCCGCCAACTCGACCACTTTTGAACCCGACCATTTTTGATTTGGCTGAAACTTTGTCATCTTTTTATACCCTATTGAAAACATGTTTGAGAATTTTTTCAGATTTTACGACCCAGCCAAAAAAAGTTATAGCATTTTCAAAAACATCGATTTTTTTTTTTTAAATAACCGTAAAACTGTCAAAAATTAACTTATCGGGACGATTTTTTTTTTGAAATTTTTGTCTTTAAATGTACTTTTCAGAAAAAAATATGACAAAATTTTACAGAATCATCTTGAACGTTTTTTTTGAAATTTTCGTAAAAAAACAAAAATTTCGGGATGAATGACACTTTTTTTTTAATTTTTTTTTTTTATAAAAAACTTTGATTTTTTCTACAAATGCTCTGAAAATTTCAGAGTGGGATTATTTCGCTTTCTATTTTTTTTTATTTTTGAAAAAAAAATTTTTTTTTCTCCGCTTATTTATCATGATGGTGCTCTTAAATTCTTCCAGGATTGACTGAGATTCTAGAAAATTGAAGAAAAATAATAATAATAATAGTTAGGGGTGATGAAAGTCGAGAAAATTCCATTTATCCTGAAAAAATTAGAAATTAGTTGAGTATTCAACTACTGAAGTATTTGAAGCGTCAAGTAAAAGCTTAGAAACATGGGCGTAACTAGGGAGGTGCCGGGGGGCCTGGCCCTCCCAGAAGCTCCTTGCCCCAAGAAAAATCGAGAAAACATGGGGCTTTCCAGGCCTACCGGAGGATGGCTGGTCCCATGGCCCCCCTTATTTTTCTTGGGGCAAGGAGCTTTCTGGGGAGGGCCAGGCCCCCGGCCCTCCCTAGTTACGCCCATGTTTCTAAGCTTTTACTTGACGCTTCAAATACTTCAGTAGTTGAATACTCAACTAATTTCTAATTTTTTCAGGATAAATGGAATTTTTCTCGACTTTCATCAGCCCTAACTATTATTATTATTATTTTCTTCAATTTTCTAGAATCTCAGTCAATCCTGGAAGAATTTAAGAGCACCATCATGATAAATAAGCGGAGAAAAAATTTTTTTTTTCAAAAATAAAAAAAATAGAAAGCGAAATAATCCCATTCTGAAATTTTCAGAGCGTTTGTAGAAAAATCAAAGTTTTTTATAAAAAAAAAAATTAAAAAAAAGTGTCATTCATCCCGAAATTTTTGTTTTTTTACGAAAATGTCAAAAAACGTTCAAGATGATTCTGTAAAATTTTGTCATATTTTTTTCTGAAAAATACATTTAAAGACAAAAATTTCAAAAAAAAAACGTCCCGATTTTTTTTTTTTTTTTTTTTTTTTCTTTTTTGCGATAAGTTAATTTTTGACAGTTTTACGGTTATTTTAAAAAAAATCGATGTTTTTTGAAAATGCTATAACTTTTTTTTGGCTGGGTCGAAAATCTGAAAAAATTCTCAAACATGTTTTCAATAGGGTATAAAAAGATGACAAAGTTTCAGCCACAAATCAAAAATGGTCGGGTTCAAAAGTGGTCGAGTTGGCGTGGAATGCCCCATATATATATGAATGAACAAAGGTTGTATTAATGTGGGTTTCACGAGGGTAAAAAAGTATTAACACAAATTTAAATACTCGATATATTTCGGGTTGTTAACTTTTTTACCCTCGTGAAACCCACATAAATACAACCTTTGTTCAAAATGTTTCACTTGAAACCCACACCGCAATCCTTAAATTTAATTATATAGTAATGATTATTTTTATTAGCCTATATTAATATTTTGTTTACCAATTGTATTTTCAGAATTAAACTTATTGGTAATGGCAAAGTTTTGAGTGAATATAAAAATCTTGAGCTACAATCTTTAGGTTTGAAAAATGGAAAAATTATCATGGCTTTAGATTTATCCAATGAGTCTAAAGACACTGAAATCCCAGAATCCCAGAAATTACTCGACGATACTAAAGCTGATGCTGCTTTTTTAACTGGCAAGTCCTCTAGAAATTCTAACCAATATATTGAGGTAAGTAATTAAAATTAATATTAAATATTCTTAAATTTTTTATTTATTAGTTCTTATTATAGATTGCAGATCAAGCAGGGAAGCCTTTGTATTTGCCTAAAAATGAACAAAAGGCTTTAATTATTGCTATGGCATTACATGAGAAAGGCAGAGGTGCCTTGAAAAAATCGGATTATTCGCTAGCTCTTGTGTTTTTCCTCGAAGCTGATAAGGAATTCAGGTTCGTTGAATCTACCATATTTTATATTTTAAAGTATTATTATAAGACTCTTAGTTCCTGTTAATATTTATTTAATTAACAAATGTGTTATAATTGATTTTTACAAAAAATCGATTTTTTTTTGGAATAGCCAATAACTTGGCCGAGATGGTATGCCGAAATATTTTGCTTACATAATAAAGCAAATTCTCCTTCTATAGGATTTGCTTGATCCATTTTTTTTAGTGTGACATACAGTGTATTATAATTATTTAATTAATTTTTTTTGTTTTTGTTTTTTTTTTAGTGTCTGTCAAGCTACAATACTTGAATCAGTAGATAATTACGCGCTTCTTAATTTGGATATTGCTTGGACATATCTTTGTCTACGAAGCATTTCACATTTAAATGATGTGGAAAAGCGACTCAATTTTTGTGAACAAAAATTTAAGAAGAGTTACGGCCAAAACCTAGAGAGATTATTATTAATTAAAGGAACTATAGGTAAATTGATTTCCATAGATGAAATACTGGGTGTCCGAAAAAGAACTCCCTAGTTTTAATAAACTGTTATTTAATGGAAAATATACATTTTCCAGTGACTAATACATTAAATGAAAGGTGACTTATAAAGTTTTTTTACCACTAGTACACCTCGATATGCGATCCATTTGTAGCCCGGCAGATATCCAAGCGGTATTCAATCTCCCTCCAGGTATTAGTTAACATATCAGGTGTGACCGATGCTACTGTCGCTAAGATTCTCTGACGAAGATGGTCAATGTCACGTATCTTCTCTGCATACACAGAGTTCTTGACATAACCCCACAGGAAAAAATCCAATGGGCGCTCAGCCCTTTTTCCAGCAAGATGGATGGGTAAAGGTGGCTCAATCGCCTCCAAGAAGCCCAGACATAACACCATTGGATTTTTTCCTGTGGGGTTATGTCAAGAGAAGATGCGTGACATTGACCATCTTCGTCAGAGAAACTTAGCGGGAGTAGCATCGGTCACACCTGATATGTTAACTAATACCTGGGGGGAGATTGAATACCGCTTGGATATCTGCCGGGCTACAAATGGATCGCATATCGAGGTGTACTAGTGGTAAAAAAAACTTTATTAAGTCACCTTTCATTTAATGTATTAATCACTGGTATATTTTACCAATGAAGTACGTGGCTGTTGATTTATGCACAAGGAAGGAAGCAGGTGCAGCCAAAATTAAAGCCTCGATTTTGTTACAATTAATGAGACGTTTCGAGAAAACTTTATTTCCTCATCATCAGTCTTTCAAATTGTATTTGTCCCGGAGTTGTTAAAAGGGCACAATACATTAAGACAAATACAATTTGAAAGAGTGATGATGAGGAAATAAAGTTTTCTCGAAACGTCTCATTAATTGTAACAAAATCGGAGGCTTTAATTTTGGCTGCACCTGCTTCCTTCCTTGTGTATGTATATTTTACATTAAATAACAGTTTCTTAAAACTAGGGAGTTCTTTTTCGGACACCCTATATATATATAAAGAAAAATTTATCCCCTTTGCATACATCTAGTTGCGGAAGCCTTCGGGGTGCTGAGATTTACTCGACGTTTCGGCTCTCCTTTTGGAGCCATTTTCAAGAGAAGGAAGTTAGGAGGTAATGGTGGAGGGGGTTGTTTACGGGGTCGCAGTCTTCCTGGTCCCCAGGTCAATTTGGTGGATGACTCAGAGGCGTGGATTGGTCTCTGAGAGCAGGAGGAAGGTTGGGTGTGTGTAATTGTGTTCGGTTTAGTTTGACTACGGGGCTCAATCTGCCTACTCCCCAAGTCGGTGTATTGGTGGTGTTTGGGGATGCCTCAGAGGTTTGGGTTTGTCTCTGAGAAATGGACAGTGGTTGGTTGTGTGTAATCGGGTTTGTGTTTGGTTTGGGTTGACTTTGGGGCCTCAATCTGCTTACTCCCCAAGTCGGGGTTTTAGCTCTTGGTTCCCGGAGTCTCAACCTGCCTACTCCCCAGGTCGAGAGCAACTGACTGTCAGTCGATAAAGTGAACAAGGGAGAAAATTTTGCAAATTTAGAATATATTACCACACTTCTAAGTCCTAAAGAAACAAAACCAGTATTTAATCATTCCAAAATTGAAGAAATAGGTAATAATTTTGAGAATAGTTACAATGAAAACTAGAAAGACAATTTTGTGAAGAAATTTAGACGATTGACAACAAATTTTTCTTTGGAATACGACGGAGGCCGTGAGCAACTGACTGTCACTGGGGAATAGGCAGGTTGAGACCCCGGGAACCAAGAGCTAAACACCCCGACTTGGGGAGTAGGCAGATTGAGGCCCCAAAGTCAACCCAAACCAAACACAAACCCGATTACACACAACCAACCACTGTCCATTTCTCAGAGACAAACCCAAACATCTGAGGCATCCACCAATACACCCACTTGGGGAGTAGGCAGATTGAGTCAATCTAAACCGAACACAATTACACACACCCAACCTTCCTCCTGCTCTCAGAGACCAATCCACGCCTCTGAGTCATCCACCAAATTGACCTGGGGACCAGGAAGACTGCGACCCCGTAAACAACCCCCCTCCACCATTACCTCCTAACTTCCTTCTCTTGAAAATGGCTCCAAAAGGAGAGCCGAAACGTCGAGTAAATCTCAGTACCCCACGCGACTTAACCCGAGAAAACTTATCTTTGCATACATCCGGTCGCGGAAACCTTCCAGAACATATATATATATATAGAAAATTTATTTTAATTATAATTTATTTAAGATAGCAAGTTTGCGAGATATGTTTGTGCTTAAGATTGGGCAAAATTGCACCCCCTGGAGTCGAACCAGGACCTATATGCTTTCGCGGCGGGTGTACTACCCTTATTCTAGGGCGCCGGTCCAATAAACACAACATCTCGCATCAACCTATTATACTATTGAAATTAAAATTTCATTGACTAGAGAAAGATCTTAAAATCTGCATCCTACCCCCTTCCTCGAGGTTTTAAAGGGAGGATTTTTTAAAGCAATTTTTCATTTTTTAAGATAGCAAACTTGCTATAAATAGGGACGGGGCCTAAATGGCCTCAGATGCCGGAAAAGTTCTTAAAAAAAGAATGAATGAGAAATAAAAATGAGGGAGGTACTTACAGGCCAAATTTTAATACCACTATACAGCCACTATATATGGCTGTATAGTGGTATTAAAATTTGGCCTGAAAGTACTTCCAGCATTTTTATTTCTCATTCATCTGTCTGCGCCAGGCTTTCCCAATCATCAATTAAAAAAAGAACTATTATTTTTGAAAAATTACTTGACGACCAGACTGTGTCCTCTTGGTTTCGATCACTGATCACCATACCTGACGATGGTCAATCAGTGATCACAGTTTTCGTCGTCAAGTAATAAAATTTTCCAAAAATAATAAAGTTCATCTTTATTTACTGTTGTCTTCCAGAGAGCTGTTAGTCTGACTGACTGTAGATTCCATTTTTTTTATTGTAGCTTTGAGTTATATTTAATAATTAATTAATTTTTTTCTCTAGGTAAAGAGACAGCGCTATTCATGCGACTTCACTTACTCCAAGCAATTATTCATTTTCACATGGCAAGATTCGAAAAATCACGCGAGCTGCTACTTCTAGCCGAACACGAACTCTCTTGCATGCGTGTGGATGAATCAAAAGTACTTCTTCTTGCTGAATTGGGCTATCCGATGGCAGATGCACGTTTGGCGTTGAGAGTAACCCATGGCGAGGTAATCGCAGCCGAGGCTCATTTAGCACATAAGAAACAGCAAAAGCTAGATGATGAGAAAAAGGAAAAAGCGAACCGAAAAATGCTTATAGGAATGGGCTATCCACCAAACAAAGTGAGCAAAGCGCTTATCAAGTCAAGAGGAGATGTGCAAAAAGCTCTTGCTCAATTGATTGAGGATCAGAAAAAAGCTCCGAGCACATCAGGAGCATCCACAAGCAAAAACAAGTCGACCGATACAGATGAAATCATCGATGTTGTTGGTGATAGTTCGACACCTTCAACCAGCAAGTCTCTTAAAAATTCAGGTATTTAATTTATTCGAATTTGAGTATATTTAGACTTTATCAATTAAGAAAATTCATTTAAATTATCATCTAATTATATTTGAAGGAGCTGAGTGTTAATAGGTAGAAAGAATGAGCAAAGCAGCTAGTTTATATTTCAATTTATTAACAAACCAGGGCCGACGTTTCGGTCCCATATAGGATCATAATCAGGGCCAAGTTAATGTCTGAAAATATATATTCTCGCCAAGTTATTCATGCTCAAAAATTTTATTTTTTCATTTTCCATGGACAGAGAGTGATTGATAATTATAGATAAATAAATAATCCCAAGGTCTGTAGTAGAAAATAAAAGGGCGAGCAGCTATGTTAATTTCTTTATTTAAGAACCCACAGCGACGTTTCCGTCGACTATGCGACTAGAGTTCAGTCAAGAGGTTTTTCTGTTGACTGAACTCTAGCCATGAAGATGGTCGCATAGTCGACCGAAACGTCGCTGTGGGTTCATAAATAAAAAAATTAACATTGCTGCTCGGCCTTTTATTTTCTACTACATACTGATTCAGCTATTCGCCTCGCTAACATAATCCAAGGTCGTTTCAAAAGGATTTTATTTTAGCTTATGCGCATTTCGACGTTAATACGTTCTCTTCAGAGCTATGAATGACACAAACTGTTTGTCATAGTGAAATGCGCATAAGCTAAAATAAAACCCTTTTGAAAGTTAACCTTGTGTTTGTGACATGTAAGGGACCGCCCCCTCTGCCCCCGCGGGAGGCGGGTGTTTTTGTTTGTTATTATTTATTTTTTGACTCCCCCAAAGAAGAGAGGGCGCCCCCCCGCGCGCCCCACAAAAAAACAACACACTCTCTGCGGGGGGGGGGAGAGGAGGTGTGTACGCACCCTAATATGACGTGTTGTTGTTTATGTTTTGTTGTTATGATTTAGTTGTAAAACCAAGTTGATAAATAAAGCTGATATCAATTAGAATCGTATTATCTTTACATGGTGTCAGGTGTATAATGAATTTCAAACCGCCAAAAGAATTTGTCCCAGGTGAGCAGCCATATGAGAATTGGGTGAAATGGAAAAAGAATTGGCTAATCTTTACAATAAAGTGCCAGGCCACCTAGAGGGCGCTGAGGTGATTCATTCGTGATTCTTTCGTTCTTCTTTTTATGATTCGTTCTCACTATTTCATTTTTATAAGAAGCCATTTAATATAAATCTCACTATATATATATAAATATAAATATAAATATTCATCTCCCCGGCCTCTAAGATATATTTTTACATTCATCTCCTGGGCGAGTTATTATTTTGTGTTGTGCTTTTTTTATTAAATTTTTTTTTGGCCATTTTGTCATTTTTGCTGTCTGGAATTCCCATTTTTGTCTAGCATTTGCTTTTATTATCATTTATCTAAGTTCCACAATGAGTGAGAGAATTGATCTCCTTTTTTCGATTTGTATCGAAAGCATGAATCTGGAATGGATGGAAAATTGCAAGTATTGAAATCTTGTATGGATCTTGGTTTGATTGCGAGAAGGATGATGAGGAGAGGTCAGAATAAGGTAAGAATCGTTTTTTTTTAACAACTTGCAGGGGTCTCGACCTTCGGTTCTTTTTATTTTTAGAAAAAAATTCAAAACAACTAGGGAATTCTCGGCTTTACTTTTTTGGTTTTTTCTTTCTCCATTGTAATTTAGATGACAAAAACCTTGTGCCTGACCTATTCTGATTGAGATAAGTAAAGAAATTAATTAAATAGAGTTGAAAATATAAAAAATAATTTTATCGAAAATAGTTTGTTTTTAAAAATATTGAACGATAAAGGAGCTAACTTCATGTTGTATTAAAAGTTAAAGTATTCACTGACTTTTTTTTTTTAGTAGAAAGGCTCGAGTTTGCTACTCTTATTAAGAACATCTTTGGGTCCGCGGGCCCCCGATGGAGGCCCGTGTCTTTTGGTAAATAGTAGGTTCTGTTTTAAATAAAAAATATCCATCCAGAATATTTTAAAGAAGTTGCAGGGATCCCTTGTCCGAGAGCCGCCGGAGGCGGCTCGAGACCTTCGGTTAATTAAGGTCGGTTCTGTTTTAGATTAAAAAAATATTCATCCAGAATATTTTAAAGAACTTGCAGGGATCCCTTGTCCGAGAGCCGCCGGAGGCGGCTCGAGACCTTCGGTTTTAAGTTCGGTTCTTTTATTTTTAGAAAAAAATTCAAAACAACTAAGGAATTCTCGGCTTCGGTTCGGTTCGGTTTGGCTCGGCTCGCTCAGTTCGGTTCGAAACCATCCAGTTAGAAGCGATTCGGTAGCTTTTAAAAAAAAATTTTCCGGGCCCGAAGGGACCGAAAATTTATTTTTAAGGGCTACCGAATAGCTTCTAACTGGATGGTTTCGAACCGAACTGAGACGAGCCGAACCAAACCGAAACCGAACCGAAGTCGACACTAGTGACAAAACAACTTCAGGGGTCACGACCTAATTGTTTCGGTCCTTCGGTTGCAGTTCGGTTTCCTTCGATTAAAAAAAAATTTAAAAAACTAGGGAATTCTCGGTCTTAGTGACAAAACAAATAGCGCCCCTAAATGAAAAGAATGAAAGAATAATGAATGTTGAGCAGGGGCGGATTAAAAAAAAATTATTCTTTGTTTTTTTTTTTTTCAATTATCAGCTGAAGTTAGCTCCTTTATCATTTATTATTAAAAAAAATAATAATAAACAATTTTCGATAAAATTATTTTTTATATTTTCAAATCTATTTAATTAATTTCTTTACTTATCTCAATCAGAATAGGTCATGCGCAAGGTTTTTGCCATCTAAATTACAATGGAGAAAGAAAAAACCCAAAAAAGTAAGTAAAAATATATATTAATAATATTTTGAAGAACGAAAGAATCATGAATGTTGAGCTAATGTCTAAAGAGTGAACTAGTCAGTCAGTGAGAGGGCTGGCACTTTATTGTAAAGATTAACCA
>JAKCPI010028060.1:0-10530 GCA_023213315.1 Euborellia annulipes | reverse complement strand
TAATACACAAATTTTTTTTTAATTCGTTTTTATTAAAACAATTTTTTGCGATCATGTCAAAAATTCGATGTCGAGATTTTTTTCTTTCCCGTACACGAAGTATAAAATAATAATCATCAAGATAGAAAGTATTCGTGCCAAAAATTTTCTGTCGAGATTTTGATGTTTCGAGGTCCCCTGAATCCATGGGCGTCCGCAGGAGGGGCAACCAGGCACTTGCCCCCCTGGAAAATTAAAATGATACAAAAAAAATGTATAAAACAAAAAACAAATACAAAAAAAACCTTTCTCAGTATACATCCACCTTGCCGCGGTGAGAAAGCTTTAAATACTAAGAGATGTAAGTTATAACATTATTAATATCAAAGTACGTTTTTTTTAACTTATCTGGAAGTGACTTGCCCCCCCCCCCCCCCCCCTGCAAAAAATCCTGCGGACGCCCTTGCCTGAATCCCGCAAAATGGTCTGTCTGTCTGTGTGTGTTCAATTTTATATTTAAGTTTGGTATTCTTCTAGCACGTGGCACGAAGCTTTTGAATAAAATCGGCCAAAGAGTGCTAGTACTTTTCCAATGTACTTTTTTAATTTTTTTTTTTTCGTTTGTCTCAAAATTCACCCCAAACTTTTTTGATTATAATTCATAAATCTATTATTTTTTAGATTTTCTATATACCAGTAAAATTGTTGATGAAAATTGTTTGACGTACACTTTAATTACCCATTGGATCATTTGAATAACGTTATAAATAAAAATATCAGGAGTGAGCTCCTCTCGACTTTCACGTATAGCGCCTATATGTTCTGAAAATCTCATGTTACTTAACGCACAGCGTTATCTTCGGTCAACATTTACTGTTTCAAATTTTTACTTTTCGAAATTAATTTTTTGACTCTTTCTTCCATAGAGCCAATGTTGAATCCCTGTGAGAATTCGCATGTAAATTTTAATTCAAAAGGGGGGGTTCCCTTTGGAACTTTTAAAAAAAATTTTCCAATTCTTATGAAATTTTGTATTTATTTAGGATTCTCTAATGTGCATAAAATATGCAAATACGTAGAGAGAATAAAATTTTAAAAATACTTTTTACTTTCTCTTACCTATATATTATCTACTCATTGGCGTAGCCAGAAATTTTTGATGGGGAGGGGGGTTTCAAGAATTTTTTTCAAAAATTTGAAAAATTTAAGATTATTTTTAAATCATTTTGTTTTTTCTTAGCTAGAGTAAATTATTATATTTTACTTTCTCTTACCCTATATGAAATATAAATTGTATTTTAGAACTTAAATATCTAGTCATGGCTTGGGTCCCATGGGGGGGGGGGTTGATCCTCCAAAACCCCCCTGGCTACGCCTATGCTCTCACTCATGAAACTCAAGTGGTCGAAGTTTGAAACTAAGGTGCTAGGAGGAACTATATATATCTCTATACGAAAAAATCTGGTATGTCAGCACAGTACACAACTTTCGATTACCGAACGTATGTCACACGAGATTTTCAGAACATATAGAAGGTATACGAGAAAGTTGAGAGGAGCTCACTCCTGATATTTTTACTTTCTCTTACCTCTATATATGTTAATATATATAGAGAGAGAAAGTATTGCGATCATGTCAAAAATTCGATGTCGAGATTTTGATGGATATACAGGGTGCGGAAAAAGTTCCCGCAATTTTGTTTTTGCGCCATTTCGGCTATGTCATTGTATTTTTTTTTATTTCTGATTATTTTATCGAATTCCTTGTGAAATTTCCGTTAAGAAACTGTGTTATTCATTTGTTTATTTTCAGTAGTGTTTGAGTTATGAATCGTGGAAATCAACGTTTCACAGTTGTTGAGTTGCACAAGGTGGGAATGAAGACAGCCGACATTGTTCGAACGACCGGCTTCAAGCAAAGGACTGTCTATGATGCCGTGAAACGGTTCAAGGAGACAGGCGGGATCGCGGACCGTCCTCGAAGCGGCCGTCCAACCACCGCGACCACTCCGGAGAACATTCAGAAGGTTCGGTGCAAAATTCAACGCAATCCGGAGCGTTCGAAGCGGAAGATGGCGAGAGAGCTCGGCGTTGATCAAAAAAGCATCCGACACATCGTCAAGAAGAAGCTGGGACTTCACAGTTACAAGATAGCTAGCGTCCATTTCCTGAACGAAAGGATGAAGGCGAACCGGTTCCAGAAAGCCCGTCGAATGCTTCGTCTGCTCGCCGGTGCTCGTTTGAACAATGTTCTCTTCACAGACGAGAAGATTTTCACAGTTGAGCCGCTCCACAACCGCCAGAACTTCCGCCAACTCCTCAGGAAGGGTCAGCAGAAGACCGCGCAGCCATTTTCCAGCCTCGGTGATGGTGTGAGCTGTGATCTGCGCCACCAGGAAGACGCCGCTGGTTTTCATCGAGCGAAACGTCAAAATCAACGCCGCCAGCTACCAGCAGCGAGTCCTCCGCGACGTACTGAAGCCGTGGGCAACGGCGCACTTTGGCACCGATGGAATTACGCTTCAACAGGACTGGGCGCCGGCGCATTCCGCCAAATCAACAATTGCCGTCTGCGAAGAGCTGTTTCCGGGCTTTTGAGGCAAAGACGTTTGGCCGCCTAACTCGCCGGATCACAACCCGATGGACTACTCGGTGTGGTCCATTCTGGAGCAAAAAGTCTCGGCTACACGATACGCCACCGTTAACGTACTGAAGATGGCTTTGACGCATGCCTGGGACGAGATTACGGTGGATGAGTGTGCGAGCACCGTCGGCAATCTTCGCAAGCTACTTCCTAAATGTATTGAGGCCGATGGTGGCAATTTTGAACATCTGTTGTAAATTTTTTTGTTTGCTGTTACAGTTAGCGAACTAATAAATGTTATTATTCTTTAAATTAAATGGTATTGTTGTTTTATGCATTATTAATGTGCTGTTGAAATATCTGAAAGAATTGCGGGAACTTTTTCCGCACCCTGTACATGTTTTGAGGTCCCCTGAGTCCAAAAAAGTGGGTCCCGCAAATTGGTCTCTGTGTGTGTGTGTGTGTGTGTGTCTGTGTGTATGTGTGTGTGGACAGATTTTTAGCATGAAGGAGTTGAGCTAGCGGATTGAAATTTTATATTTAACTTAGGTACCTTTGAAGAATCTCAAAATAAGCTTTTGAACAAAATCGGCCAAAAAGTACTAGTACTTTACTGATGTACTTTTTCAGTTTTTTTCGATTTTCTCAAAATTCCCTCCAAGGATTTTTTTTAAAATTCATAAATGAACTATTTTTTAGATGCTCTTTAAAATGTATATTCTCATTTTGCCGTTGAAATCTTCTGAAGACCACTTTACTCTTGTTCTTCATAGGAAAGATAGAAATGGTTGCCATGGTAACGGAATTTAAATTCCCATTTTTTTAAAATTTATTTGTGTCTTTAATTGTTTCAAAGAAAACATATATGTCTCTCTCTCACTTGCAAACATTATCGTCTCTCTCTACTCTTTTTAAATTCCCTTTCCACCTTATCTTCGCATAGGAACAATGTTAATTTCCTATAGGGATTTGTATGTTAATTTAGATTCAAAAGGGGGTCCCCTTTAGAACTTTTAGGCATTTAAAATTTTTTTTTCCAATTCTTATGAAATTTTGTATTTATTTACGATTCTATATTGTGTATAAAATGTCCAAATATGAGATTAAAATTTTGAAAAATAACCATAGTTTATTTGAAGCAGTCAACATTTAAAATGCAAGTTTGAAACTAAGGTGCTATCGGAAACTAAATATATCTCGACACAAAAAATCTGGTGTGACCAGCACAGTGCAGCAACTTTCTCTTACCGAAGGGTAAGAGAAAGTTGTGTGCTGTGCGCCAGTCACACCAGATTTTTATTTTTAACTTTATTCAAATGATCTAACCGGTAATTAAATATTTTAAATGTTGTAATATCATTGACAATTTGATTACCAGGAAAGTGTATATATTAACAGCTTAATGAGGTTTTTAATTATTAACAGATATTAATTAAACCGGACTCAAATCGAATATTAATATATATAATCTGTTGATTTAATTTTTGACCAATTACTTTATTGATCTTTTAGGCAACAAAATTTACACATAACAACCTCATAGGGAAAAAAGCTTATTAGTATGAATATATATTTGAATATTTTATTTTATTTAACGGTTTGCTGCTCACTTAGCATATTACATTTAGATTCGTTTCTTTACCACCGTTCGTTTATTTTTATTTACTGGAAAGTAGGCAACCCAAATATCAAAAGGAATCTATTTTAAATTTATTTTAAATATTTATATCTTCTCTTTTTTTTTTGGGGGGGGGGGGGCTGCTATTCCCAGAGGCGTCATTTGAGTGGGGGTCAGGGGGTGCTATTGGATTCATGTAAAAAATTCGATGTCGAGATTTTGATGAATATACACGTTTTGAGGTCTTCTCTGGTTCTGTCTGACTGGGTGACTGTGAACAAAAATATCTCAAGAACGAAAAGAGCTAGGAAGTTGAAATTTTATATCTATGTTTGCTATCCCCATGGGGCGTGACACGAATCTTTTGAACAAAATCGGCCAAAGAGTACTTTACTAATGTACTTTTTCACCTTTTTTCGATTTTCTCAAAGTTCGTTTCAACAATTTTGATTAAAATTCAAAAATAAATTATTTTTTAGATGCTCTTCAAAATGTATATACTCATTTTGCCACTGAAATCTTTTGAAGCACACTTTATTCTTGTACTTCATAGGAAAGATAGGAGAAATGGTTGCCATGGTGACAAAATATATTTTCCCATACTAATAAATTTTACATCTTGTCTTGAATTCTAATATATCGGTGGAAATTAAATATAAGCGGACACGAAAAATCTTTTGTGACAAGCCCAGAACAACTTTCGATTACCTAAGATAAGAGAAAGTTGTGTGCTAACATTCACACCAGATTTTTTCAGAATTTTAATAAAATATTTCAAAATATATCTACGGGTATATAAACTATAAAAAATTAATTAAACTAAATATATTTTGGCCCTCGGGCTTGGCGTAGTCGGTAGCGCCTGTCTTATATACCAAGGGTCGAGGGTTCGGATTCCAGGCAGTCCGATGATTTTATTTAAGCCATATGGATACCAAATGGCTAAATTTGAGATACCTATTCGTAAATAAATTTTAAGAAAAAAAAAGTTTGCCCCCTCCCTCCAAGAAAAATTGAAATGACGCTACTGCCTATTCCTTCTCTAATTATTTATGTATAATTATATAAGTATATTTAACACCATGATGCTTTTTTCTTAACAAGTAAAATATTTTCTTTTCACCATGTATAAGCTTATATCTATAATAATTTTTTTTTTTATTGATTTTTAGCATGTATGTTGCATTATAAACAGCTTTCGAATTTTGTTAGCTATTCGATTTTCACTTATATAACGAATATAAAATTCTGCTTGTTAGAGACAGACGGCGGTTTTCTTAGAAGATAAAGGCGAAAGTGAGTTGGAATATAATGTTAATGATGAACTAGTCAAATTTTAAAATTTTTTATTAATACTTGTTAGTCGAAATTTTCTAATAGTAAAGTAGACCAATTTTGTTCTGTTAGATATTGTTACAAGTTGTTTATTCAGGGGCTGGGGGGGAGGCAGTTGGGCTTTCGTAAAAACAAAATATTGTTACGTTTAATCAATTCAAAAAAACGAATTAGTTGAAGACAGGGAAAAACAGTTTATTCATCAAAAAATCATAATAATCAACAACATCAAAAATAACATCCGTTACGATAACAAACATTTCAATCATAACATTATCCCCTTCCGAAGAAAAGTTGCCATCTAACTGAAGGGTTGTTCATAAATCCAATCGTAGAGGTGGTTTTCTCTCCCTATGAGGATATGGGGAATGTCGCACCTTTGAAGGTCTAAATTCCCTCGAGGGATAGCCAAACAATTTAGGATTAAGTAACATATTTTGCTCCTCACCAGGGGGATCAATCGGATCATCAGAAATAACATCGGTAGAATAACATAATTTTAACCGATTCCGATGAACAATTTTCTTTCTTTTTTTATTTAAAACATCTTCAATTAAGTAGGTTACATCCGAAAGCTTTTTCTTAATGATATAGGGTCCCTGCCAAAATTGGGCTAACTTGCTGGTTTTATGTAAACCCACTTGAGGTGTAAATAACCAAACTTTTTCATTTGGCTGAAACGGTTTCCCAAAACATTTACGATCATAATATTCCTTTTGAACAAATTGGCTTTTCCCAATTTTCGAACGCGCATTTTCATGGAATTTTACCAAATTTTCCCGCAATTTTTCAATATAATCAGGAACATTTTCGTATTTAGTTTCAGGACGACCATAAACAATGTCCAGAGGAATCCTTGCCTCTCTCCCAAACATCAGCTTAAAAGGAGAAAACTTTGTAGTTTCCTGAGGAGTCGAACGATAGGCGAACATTACTTGTTGAAGAATTTCGTCCCAATTATCTTGATTGCCATTTACGAAATGACTTAGCATATCGCATAAGGTGCGATTAAAACGTTCAGTTAGGCCATCACTTTGAGGATGATAGGGAGTCGTTCGAGTTTTAAAAATTCCTAATAATTTACATAAGTTCTGGAATAGACTAGACTCAAACTGTCGACCTTGGTCAGAATGAATTTCATCCGGAGCTCCAAAACGACAAATAAAACCATTTACTAGTACCTCGGAAACTGTTCCCGCTTCAATATCCTGTAGAGGAAATGCTTCAGCCCATTTAGTGAAGTGGTCAGTGATGACCAAAATATATTTATGTCCGTTGAAAGTTTTAGGTAAAGGTCCTAAAATGTCTATACACACCCTTTGAAGAGGATGTCCAGCTGCATAAGATGATAAGGGAGCAATCTCTTTCTTCCCATAGTTCTTTCTTTTGTTACAAGATGGACAACGAAGACAATATAATCTAATATCATCTGCCATATTTGGCCAATAATATCTTGATCTAGCTTTTCCTAAAGTTTTCGTAACTCCCAAGTGGCCGGACAAGGGAGTACCATGAATTTGTTCTAAGACTTCTTTAACCAATGAAGCTGGAATTACCGTTTGCCAAATTATATCACCATTTTCTTCGTCCCATTTTCTAGACAAAACATTATTTCGAAATGCTAACCTTCCCCATTGACTCCAAAATTTTAACATTTTAGATCCTTTTCCAGAGACTTCCTCAAATGAAGGCTTTTCCGGAATCTCAAGCTTAGTTATAATATAAAATAAATCGGGATCTTCCCTTTGTAACTTAATTATCCTTGATTCATTATCGCTTAATAAATTTATTCGATGAATGTCCTCTGAAGAACTATTAGGAGTTAAGCGAGGTAAGCGCGATAATGAATCAGCATTCATATGTAATTTGCCTGCACGATGAATGACTTCAAAATTAAATGAAGCCAACATTTCAAGCCATCTAGCAACTTGACCTTCTGGGTCTTTAAAATTATAAAGCCACTGCAAAGCGCTATGATCAGTTCGAACCATGAACTTTTCATCACCCAAATAATATTTAAATTTCTTTATAAATGTAATGACAGCTAATAATTCTTTTCGCGTTACTGAATATCTCCGTTCAGCTTTCGAAAGGATTTTACTTGCAAAATGAACAACTTTTTTCTTCCCCTTCTTGAATCTGGCTCAATACTCCTCCTATCGCGAACTCACTTGCATCCGTATCTAAAATAAAGATTCCCTCTCTCCTAGGATGAGCCAAAATCGGTGGTGATGAAAGGATAATTTTCAATTTTTTAAAAGATTCTTCGCAAAACTCATCCCAAATAAAAGATTTATTTTTTTCACAAAGTTTATATAGAGGGGCAGAAATCTTTGCAAGATCTTTAATGAATCTCCTATAATAGGAGACGAAGCCAAGAAAACTTCTTAGTTGATTAATATTCAAGGGTTGTGGCCAATCTTTAATAACTTGACATTTATCAGGATCGGTGGAGATTCCCTCAGAAGAAATTATATGTCCCAAATAAACAACTCTATCTCTGAATAAAGAGCATTTACTTGGTTTTACCTTCAACCCAGCTTTTCGGAGTCGAAGAAAAACCTCCTTCAATCTTTTTAGATGTTCTTCAAAATCTGAAGAAAATATTATAACGTCATCTAAATAGACTAATGTGGTCTCCCACTTCAAACCCTTTAATACCATATCCATTAGTCTTTGGTAAGTGGCTGGAGCATTACAAAGTCCAAAAGGCATAACTCGAAATTCATAAAGACCATCGCCCGTTGTAAAAGCTGTTTTCATTCTATCCTTAGGGTCTACTTCAATTTGCCAGTACCCACTTACCATGTCCAATGTCGAGAATAACTTAGCCTCAGCAAGGGCATCAAAAAGATCGTCTATTCTCGGCAAAGGATATGAATCTTTTATGGTGACATTATTGAGGGTACGATAATCTATACAAAATCTAGTAGAGCCATCTTTTTTTTTAACCAAAACTATTGGGGAGCTCCAAGGTGAATTAGACTCTTGAATAATACCTTGATCCAAAAGATCGCCAACTATCTTCCTCACCTCTTGTTTCTTATGATAAGCGATCCTCCTGGGATGATGCTTGATAGGGGAAGCGGCACCCGTATCAATATTATGATATGTTAGATGAGTTTTTCCCAGGTCATGCGAACCCCTCGAACATATATCTGAAAATTCATTTAACAAGGATTTTATTTGCTCAATTTGATCACGTGATAGTTTGGTCCCTTCAAAATTAAACAAATTAAATACACTTTTATTTTCTTCCTCCTGGTCCGGTAAGAGGTCTTCCGAAATCAGCCCTACTTCAAAGAAACCTACCCGAGTCCCAGGGAATAAAGTTTTCGTTCCAGATGTATTAATAATTCTAATAGGTATCTTGCCTTTCTTCGGTTCTGCTAAAATTCTAGCCGGAATAACATTATGCTTTTCAATAAAAGACGGCAATGGCTCAAAAATTCCATCTTGGTCCATGTTATCCTCGCAGTCCAAGCTGCACATTAAAATAACTTCATGATTTTCAGGGATTACAGTTTTCTCTGAAATAATAACATTAAATATTAAATTTTGGTCTAATTCATTTGTTAAGAATGGAACCTCCTCGTCTCCAATTGTTAATTTCCCAGAGGAGAAATTCAACATACAATTATATTTTAAAAGAAAATCTATTCCAATAATACAATTCTGCGTTAACTCACTTGTGATGATAAAGGTGTGCGAATAATTTCTTTTACCAATTTGAAAATCTATTTTAGACTCACCAACAACACCAATCGAATTACCAGTAGCGCTTATCAATTCTTTAGTTGATGAAACTATTGAACAGTTTCCTTCCAAATCCTTCCAAATATCCTCTCTTAATAATGAAAATGGCGAGCCGCTATCTATTAACATAAATATAACTTTATTGTGTATTATTGCCTTCATATAAATACTATTAAAAAAAATTATTCTTTGAAGCCCCCGAAAACAAAGGGGTCAACACTTGGGGACAAGCAGTGTTGGCCCTTACTTGTTTTCCTGTTGCTTAAATTTCAAACAATTAGATTTCACATGGCCCCTTTGATTACAAAACCAACAGGTTAATGAAGAGCGATCTCTCCTTAACTCTTTCAGACTTTCAGCCACTTCCTTCATTACATTCAAACTAGATTCCATTAATTTCATATTTTGATTAATTAAGGGTAAAATATTCTCCGAATCAACTTTTTTTTCATCCTTATTTTCATTTTCATTTAAAGAAAACACGCCCTTCTGATTTAGCACCCAACGTCTCAGCTTTTATTAAAGCTTCAATCTCTAAAGATTGTCTAATAGAATCTTCGAGATTCTCTGGTTTTGCCATTTTCACTAAAAATCGAAGTTGACAATTACCCAAAGATTTAATAAATTGTTCTTTACTTATACGATCAATGAAATCATCGGAGTCGCTAGGATAGGCTCTTCGAGCCATAACCCGAATATCTTGCCCTAATTTATACAAATTTTCTCCTGGTTCTCTTATTTTAGCTTCAAATGCGATTTTATTCAATTCTATTAATTCTTTGGGATAAAGATTTTGTGATAATAAATCACATAAATCTTTGAAGTCTTTAAATGGTCCTTTAATCATATTATATTTTTTTGCCGCATCCCCCGTCAAATAAACTGGCAAAAATAAAGATTTACTAGCATCATCCCAGGCGTTTACCTTTGAAACAACTTCAAAATGAGCGAGCCAATCCTCAAAAGGCGTACTTCCATCAAAACATCGAGGATGAACAACAGGCTTTGTCGGATGCGATTTTTCCCTAGGCCTTTCTGTTTCATCCATTTCTCTATCCTCGCTATCATTCCTTATTCCTGTTCTTGACTGTCTATTTCTTCTAGGCATTTTAAATCACCGCTGCCACCAATTTGTTACGTTTAATCAATTCAAAAAAACGAATTAGTTGAAGACAGGGAAAAACAGTTTATTCATCAAAAAATCATAATAATCAACAACATCAAAAATAACATCCGTTACGATAACAAACATTTCAATC
>JAKCPI010028059.1:0-31604 GCA_023213315.1 Euborellia annulipes | reverse complement strand
ATTCATCGGTCTGCCCCTTGGTTATCAATAATAACATTTGTCAACATCTCTAACCTCTCAGCCAGGGGAGGAGGGGGAAAATTTTGAAAAATTATAAATAACAAGAAATACGTATATTTAAAGAAAAACAGTAACTTAATATTTTAATTTTTTTTATTTATTTAGGCCCTCGAGCTTTGGTGTAAAGGTTAGCGTGCTGGCCATGTGTACCAAGGGTCACCGGATCTCATTAAGTCTCATGGGACAATATATTTCAATTGTATTGGCTACCGGTGCCAATCCAATTGAAATAAAAAGAAGTAAGGTCTAAATATCATACTCGATGCCGAAAAAGACCTTAGAATGAAATAAAAAAAAAAAAATATTTATTTAGAAGAGGGAATTACCCTCGGAGCAAATCCAATCCCTCCCTGAACATATTTTTTTTTAGCTACGTCCCTAATTAAGATATATTAAATTTTTTCTGATGGAGTTAAGACGAGAATTATTAATTTTTACTATTTGCAGAAAGGCTACTATGGTAAATATTAATTTTTTTTTCTTTTAAACGCATCCCTTGGGGAAAGGCTGAATGTGGAGTTCAAACCCAGCTGAGTACTATAATAGAATAGAATATAAATATTTTGACAATCAATAAGATCATTGAACTGTCTGTAATATTATATTTTAGGGAGAATTGGGGAGAAATTAAATAATTTCAGAGAATGTTTTATTGAAAAAAATTAATATTTTAACAAATCAGTATATAATTATTAGTAAACAATCTTAATAAAGAGGAGATGAGTCTTGTCAAAATTTAGCTTTGTAAAAAAAATATTTCTAATTTTTTTTTGAAAAGATTATTACAACAATAATATACTGTATACACTTTCTTTTAAGTCTTTTCGGCGTTGACTTAACGATACTCATTATTTAAATACCGGTTTCAGTGGATCCAGGCACATTTTTTTATACCATTGTACCCAAATTATTATATATACAACTTACCAAATAGAATATACAAATCTGAATATTGGCTGAATAAAAAAGGGAGATAAGATACCTCAATAAACGAGATAATAAAACAAAATTAAGCCTCATCAATTTCACTACGAAATATACAAAAGTTTTTGGACCATATCTTAAAAAAGTGAAATCCTATCTTTCCCATATAACGTTCTATTCGAAGATTTGTAGCGGTAGTGGAATCCTGACTTAAGTTTAGAATAGTGATAGTCAGTTCTTCTTAAAGTAATGAGTCGCGGCCCCCTAGGGGGCCTTGGATTACCCGCAGGGGGCCGCGAAGGGTCGCAAATGTAACAAAACACTCATTAATCAAAATATAATAACAGTGTTTATTTTTTTTCACCCTTTTAATGTTAACATTAGTAAATGCTTGCTTTGACTAGTAAGTGTATGCATATTCGGAATTTAAAATTATAGTTTTTTAACCAATCTGAATTTAAAAAAAGGGGAGCCGTGAGATATTAACTTGGGTTCCAAGGGAACTTCAAAAAGTTTAAGAAGCACTGGCCTAGATGATATGAATTGAAGATAGATAGATAGATAGAAGCTTTATTAAAACGGGAAGAGCTTATGAGTTCATTAGCTAGTAAATAACAGTAGAATAACGGGTATATTTTCGGCATTGTTGAAAAAAAAAATGAGTTTTATTGATCTGATATTATGAGAGACACTGGCAAAACTTTTTATTTATTTTTTTCACTTTGCCGAAAATTTAGTGGTTATATTAATATTAACTTGAACAGATCTAGTTAAGGTACACAATTTATTTCAATCCCATTTTTTATCGAACTTCTCTTAAATAAAATAGACAACTTAATAATTAATAAAGATTATCAAAATTTTTATTTTTTATATAAAAAAAATATTTCATAAGCTATTTCTGTTTTCGTCGTCAGAAACTTTTAATTTCCCACCTATGATTAGTTTTCCTACATTTAAGTAAGAAATCTAATCAAGTGAAATATCTGACATCTAATCATATCTCAGAATCTCCATTTTAATTTACTTGACAAGTTCATCTCCTTTTTTTTTATGAACGATTTGATTTTTTTTTTTAAATCAATTATCGGTTAAAATAAGGAAGATGTGATCAATAGGGGATCATCTGGATCAGGGCGACTTGTTCTCCGCGTAGCATCAGCTGGTTGACGTGCCTCTCACAGTGTTCGAATGCGCCCTCACGTCGTAATACCTTGATGGGTGGTGGGCTCGGATACAAGGACCTTTCGATACCCATCGACTCTAATGTCGCCGATGACAGCCCTGAAATCCCACACAAGACACAACACATTTCAAAAAAAATCTCCACATAGTCACGATCTTCGCATCTAAAGGATATAAATAACAATAACAAGGGAGTTTAGAAACCATGGCTTTGAAAAAATTACAGCATGCACGTCATATTTATTTATAAACTTTAGATCATTAAAACAAAAAATTTTGGAGCCCACAAAATGGAATTGTTGGTACAAATTAAAAAAAAAAAAAATTTAGGGATAAATTATAATTCGTTAAATAGAAGTTGTTTATGACTGACTTTACCTGCAAAAATTTCAATTTTTTCTACGGATTTACTTTTATTTTTTGTTCATATAGAGACCAGGCATGTCAAACACGCGGCCCATTGACACATTTCGAAAAAAAAACATTGCGTCTAATAACATTACATTAACAATCGTATTTTATTATATTTTTACTTTCTCTTACCTCTATATGTTAATATAAAGTATTGGTTTCATGTCAAAAATTCGATGTCGAGATTTTGATGGATATACACGTTTTGAGGTCCCCTGAGTCCAAAAAAGTGATTTTCGCAACATGGTCTGTCTGTCTGTGTATGTGTGTCTGCCGGTGTTAAATTTTAAACCATTAAGTAAATGAGTTAAGAGGTTGACATTTAAATTAAGTACCCCCATGAGGCGTGAAAATAATCTTTTGATCAAAATCGACCAAAAAATACTAATACTTTACTAATGTAGTTTTTCACTTTTTTTTGAATTTCTCAAAATTCGAAAATATTGATACAAAAATCAATCACGAAAGCACCTCGACGGGGATAGGAATTACAAATAATAATAATAAATCTTTTTGAGTCTCCAAAGAAAACCAACCAGAATATTTAATGCGGAACGGGAGCGAAGGTGTTACGCATGTTTTTCCCGCTAAGATGGCGTCATAAAAAGTATGCCCAAAAATCAAGTAATTCAAAAATTTGCCAAGAGATGTCAGCATGGTAGCTAATAATATTTAATGCATTTGGTTGAATTTCATTGATCTTTTAACAATAAATGTTATTATATATTATGTATCTTTTATAAAAGCATAAAAATATATAAATATAGGCCAGATATAGGCCAAAAGGGGATCAGCTGTTAGACTAGCCTGCCATCTATTGCAAGAATGCTGAACTAATTTGACAGTTGATTTTTAAATAAATCATCTAAGCTTATTTTAAAAATTTCTTAATTAATATGTGATTAATAATAACAATAAATTAATTTTTAAATAAAAAAAAAAAATTAAAGATATTGGGACTGATTGTTTTTTTGTATTTGCTTGATAGCACAAAAATTAATTACGATAAATTTTTAAAAAGTCATTAAAAAAATTATAGCTCGATTTCCCAATAATCTCCTATGAATTTAATTCATTAAAAAAAAAACCGCATTGAAAAATTCCTTATAATAGTCTAGTATTTTTTAAAGTACGTTTAGACGTCGCTCCTGAACCCCCTTAAATTTATTTCGTATATTTTTCTACCTGAAATATTTTTTATCTATTCATCTTTTATTAAGGGAATAAATAAAATAAAATTTTTAAGAATCAGATATATACGATAAAGATCGTCACGTGACTTTCGTACTAGTTTTATTATTACATATTTTAATGATTAATATCCTAGACCAGGACATATTTAAAATTATTATAGTTATTGAATTGTTTCCTTCATATTTTTTTTTCTTTTCGTTATGTTGATTTATTCGCCTGCAGCTGCAAAATTTGCGTTTCTTGATGTTTCCGGCATTTACCCACACACACACCTCATACACACATAGGCATAGATTAAAAAATAAAATAAAATTGCATTTTAAATGCATAAGCCACGCGATGAGGAATTCAAGGTCTCTATTCCAAATTAGATCAATGTATCAGTTTAAAGACTGAATGTTACTTACTTATCTTATTAGTCTTTGAGAAAGGAGAAGGAAGTTAACAGTGAACAACGATCACTGCAGCTTTTAGGAATCATTGGAATTTTATTTAAACAAATTTTAACGAAGTATTTGATATAAGCCTACTGAATTTAACAATTAATAACGTATGGAAAAATGTTGAGGAGAGGGAAATAGAACTAGTAATAAATTTTAAAAAAATGTGAATATATAATAGTGGACTATAAAAATGTGCACACCTTTGGAAGATGAATGGAGTAGATTGTATTAATAAATCTTTTTTTTTTACTTTCTACTTACTCCTGAACACGTGTGCTAAATTTCGTTCCAGCTGCTTTTTCCAGACCTTTAGATAGATAGACAAAACAAAAGAAAAGAGTAACGCGCGTCTTTCTATAAATACCCATCTACGTATAAATGAAAGAGTTTTTAAAAATTGATGTTTTTAAAAAACTTGAGATTACGCATACATATTTTAATAGAAGAGCGAGATTAAGTGGAAATTTTCCTTAAAAATATTTTAAAATAATCAAAGAAATATAAATAATTAGATTTTCAAATATTTGATTTTTTTAAGTTCTATTTCGGATGTACAGTGAGGGACAATATTAAGTCCCACCCATGCGTTTTCTACTTGTGATTATTTCTTTGTTTTTATAAAAGAAAATGAAAATCTTTATTGGAATTTTTCTAGGTTTGAACCATGAAAGTTTCCATTAAAAAAAAAAGTAATATATAATATTTTATTAAAAACAATGAATTAATCACAAGTAGAAAACGCAAAGGTGGGACTTAATATTGTCCCTCACTGTACAATCACGATTGTAATTAACGTCCTAACTGAACTTTTTCAAGACCATATTTCTTAAAAAAAAAACATGTCAATCATTTTGAAATTAATCTCCATAAAGAAATGAATTAATTTAATTTTATTAATTTCTTTAATTATAAAAAAACAACAATCTAAATATATAATAGGGGAGTGTCCGTCTGTCTGTCATGGTCTGTTTGACCAACTTCCCATTGTAATTTCGAAACCAAATTTTATATGCTTAAAAAGGACCTTCTAGGGATTACAGGAAAATTATTTTCCTTCCGAAATTCCTATAACTTTTTGAGTTATTAATTCCCAAAGTTACGATTTCTCCCATAAAAAATGTATAGAGAAATATTTATATATTCATTGCATTTATATATAGTCTATTAATTTAAACAAATCCTCAAGCAGGTACTGCTGAATAGTAATATTTACTTTTTTGTACATATTAAAAAGAACAGACCACGGTGCGGGATCGGCATTATTTTAATTAACTTTCTAGAAGTCAATAATTTAAAAAAGACATGGAGAAAATTTCAGTTGTATAATAAAATCAATATAAATTTGAATAAACTTTAAAAGAAGCATTAAGTTAAAACAGTATACAATAGATTCGTTGTTTTTTTTTTAACACAAACAAAAATAGATCCGGGTTCGTATCCAGCCTAACCAAAGAAAGAAACACATCATTTTTAATTCATTCATCCTTCAACTCTCATCGCATTCCAAATTAATCATAATAAAAATAATAATAATAATAATAATTTCGTCATATGAATGGAGAATTTACAAATTGAAAACTATTATTAAAAAGTACCAAAAAAATTTGTCATTGAAAATAAAAATCATGCAATATTTATTTACTCATTTATCTTAGGTGTTAATATTAATAAAAAAAAAGAAAAAAAAAATTGAGAAATTCAATAAGGTGAACTTTCGTAATCGTTTTTGAATTCGGGATCAAATATGTAACTATTAATTAAAAACCCTCTGATGTGGCCATCACATTTGAGAAATGTATTATTATTACTAGCCGCGGGGCCTAATTCGCTGAAGGTTTGCCTGGACTTCTTTTTTTACAATCTTTTACTAAAGGTATATATATGTAAATATACTATGTAACATGTTATAAATGTATATATATACTATTAACAATATAGGCCTAAATATTGTATTCATGTCAAAATTTGGTTGTTGATATTTTAATGGAAATACACGTTTTGTAACCCACTGAGTCCAAAAAAAGTGGGTCTCTCAAAATGATCTCTCTGTGTTCAAAATCAAGAGCTATGTGGTTGAAATTTGATATTTTTAGTTAGGTGCCCCTGGATACGTGAAAATAAGCTTTTAAATAAAATCAGCTTAAGAGTACTGGAACTATAGTGATGTACTTTTTCAGTATTTTCGGTTTTCCCAAAATCGGCTCAAATATTTTTGAATAAAATTCACAAATCAATTATTTTTTAGATATTTTTTAAAATGTATATTCTCATTTTGCCCTAAAAAATGCAATGTTTTTATGGGTCAACGCTCACCGAGGAGGCAACACAATTGGGTATGATTCATTGAACATTTTGCTCAATCGGTGTTCGTTGGTATTGAGCAAAATGTTTTGTCATTGAGCGTTTTTGCTTATACATTTTGTCCAATGCCAACTCACACCGATTAGGCAAAAATGCTCAATGCCAAAACATTTTGCCCAATGGGAAAACATTTTGCCTGATCGGTGTGCGTCGGCATTGGACAAAACGTTTTGCTCTTGGACAAAACAAGCGTTTTGGTGTGTGCATTCAGCCTTAGAAGACGATAATTACTTTAATAACTTTAATTTCATAAAATCTTGGATATGTTTATATTAGGGGCCAAAAAAAAACAAACATCTTAATCCAAACCAACCACTCAACAACCACCAAACTTTGTTTTTATTCAAAACCAAAATTATAATTTTTTTTTTTTTTTTTTTTTAAATTTTTTTTTTTCTTTATAATTTATTTTACTTTTTTTTTTTGTAAAAAAATTTTATCTCCTTTTTTTACGTTAAAAAATTTTTTAACCCTTTTTTTTTTTTTTAACATACCACCCCCCTTTTTTTTCTCAGGAGTCGCGCCCCCCCCCATCACACCCCCCTTTTTGCGGCCACCCAAAGGGTTGGGCAACAATTTGCCCAAAACCGTAACCGAAACCGAATATTCAGTCGGTTCCTAGTTTATATATAACAAATCTATCTGCATCTCAATGTAGTATATATTGAGTTGTCAATATCTCATAAGAACTGATGATGGCATTATGTAATTAAAGCCGAAACGTCTTCTTAGATTGAGATTTTCATTTGATTCTGAGAGAGTAAAAAAAACAACTTTTTTTTGTCTTTTTAGACCCTCATTTAGACTTTATTAAATTAATTGGTAGCCAATATAATCTGAATAAATGCACGTTTAATTAAAACCTTAGCCATTATCCTTTCCTTTCAGACCCTATCTTCTATAATATTCCAAAAACGGCCTGACAATAACACCTCTTATGTTTTCTTTTGTGTTTGTTACAAAAACAAAAACAAAAAAAAATAGGTCATATTATATTTATAAACGTTTAATTAATTTGACCTTTTTTTTTTATTCTCGTTCTTTTTGATTCTGTTCTCCTTTGAAAGGAAATTATTTATTTAATATTACTTAAGTAAGAGAAAATGAGAGGGTGGGCTGTTGTTGTTGTTGTTTTTGGGGGAGGAAGGGGGGATTTATTAAAAGGCGGCTTTGCTTTCAAGTGTTAACTTCGTAATCGTCAGATCTGTTTAGATAATTGCTAACTTTAGAAGATGCTAGTGAGTGAAGTCACCAACACTTGTTCTTCCTCTCTCGCTCTCTCTCTCTCTCTTTAACTCTTCCTCATTCTCTTATACTAGCTATTACATTTAAATTTTTTTTTTTTTTTTTTATAAATCTTCTTTTAATTATTTTTTATTAAATCAAATAAATTACATTAAAAAAATGAATAAATTTGAAACTGAAAAAATAACTGTTAAATACGGTTTAAGCTTATTCATATTTTCTTTTTTATTTTTACTGTACAACGTTTAGACTTATTCTGCAGACTCAAGTGAACCTAGTCTGAGCAAGTGCTTGAAAACGACTGCAGAATAAGCAGTCGAAATGTTGTACAAAATTTATATTTTTAACAAATAATTAATACAAAATGTGGCTTTTAATTAAAAACTTCCATAATAATATATCAGAAGACTATTAGTACTCTTTGGTCAATTTTATTCAAAAAAATACATGTTTCCTGCCAAGAGGATGCCTAACTTAAATATAAAATTTCAGCCTCGTAGCCCTTTCTGTTCTTGAGATATATTGTTCACACACAGACTATGGACCATTTTGCGAGTCCCCCATTTTTGAATCAGGAACATTCAAATCGTGAATTTCCATAAAAATCTTGACATTCTATTTATGACAAGACAATATTTAGACAAGATTAAAATTATTTCTTATAAATAGGGCAAAGTAAAAATTGGCCTGATTGATCGAACATTACAGAAGATTCTATTACTTATTAATTATAAAATTTCCAAATATTTAAATAAATAAAAAAAATCGAGGAATTTTGTACCGAGTATATTTATTAATTTTCATTAAAAAAAAAAAATTTAATTCAAGATTTTGATGGAATAACACGATTTGAATGTTCCTGATTTAAAAATGGGAGTCCCGCAAAATGGTCCATAGTCTGTGTGTGAACAATAACAATCTCCAGAAGGGAAAGGGCTACGAGGTTGAAATTTTATATTTAAGTTAAATATCCTCTTGGGAGGCAACATGAAGCTTTTGAATAAAATTGGCCAAAGAGTACTAATAGACTATTTATGTATTATTATGGGAGTTTTTAATTAATATTTCAGAAACCACCTAAGTGCGCTTTTTTCAAATTTCGGAAAACTAAAGAAAACTGTTTTGCAGCTTAAGTATAGGTCTAGTCTTCTTCAAATATTTTTTTACCAAATCAAAAACATGCTATTGGGATAATCTAAAAGATGTATTTACCTTTAAATTGTACAGTAGCACCAAAAACACATGATTTGAAATTTTGTCGCTTAGGTGGTTTCTGAAATAAGCGATTCAATTATAGACCACATTTTGTATTAATTAGTTATTAAAAATATAAATATTGTACAACGTTTCGACTGGTTATTCTGCTACTACTTATGCATTTTGTCAGTTTTTTCGATTTTCTTAAAATTCGCTCTAACGGTTTTGTTTAAAATTGATAAATTTTTTAGGTGCTCTTTAAAATGTATATGCTCATATTCCCCGTAAAGATGTTTGAACAGTCACACCAGATTTTTTTCTTTTAACACTAATGCTTATCTGCTCTAAAGGACAGGAACATATAATCATTTTATGAACTTTGAAATCCACGGGGTAAAAAAAAAAATTTATCTTTCTAACTTCCTGAAACAAGGAAATAATAAATAAATATTGATTAATCCTTATCAAATATTTAAATCAAATTCCTTTATATATTTCCTGTTTTTATTAAATTTTTTTTCTTTCTGATACATATAATATATTATTACATATTATTACCTCTATTCAGAATTATTTTAAACATTTACTGATCCGATTTAAATATCGAACGTTAATTAATTTATATAATATCCTATCAATATTTATATTTAATTTACATTTTTTTTTCTTTACCTCGCTAGTTTATGTAATGCAAATAAATCATACTAAACATGTATATAAAATTCCTAATAATTAAATATTAAAGTTGATTAAAGAACAGATATAAAATTATTTTAAATATAATTCTCTATTTTTGGTAGTACTTAAAAATTTTATTTATATAAATTCGATATTACATCATGTCGATATGCTAGTATTTAAAGTAAAAATTTAACTATTAAATAAAATAAAAAAAGCATATAGAAAAAATATACAAATTGCAAAATTAAGTTCATGATTGTTATTGTATAAATACAGTAATAATAAGAGATCAAGTGAGGTCAAGGTGCAGAGAGGTGCATGCTCTATATAATTATTCATTTAAACATTTTACTAAAAATTTAATAGGCCTATATAAAAAAGAATAGTATTATGATTAAAAAAGTAAAAATAAGACTTGAAACAGGAAGTTGTTCTTAGTATAATCTACATAATTTCTTAAAAAAATTTTTTTTCAGACAGATATAAATTTTAGTTTAGTTGGTTCGATTTGAATTTTAATGGCTTTTTGCTAATCCATTTGGCGATCTATCAAATTTTTATATGTAGCTCGCCAGGGGAAAAAATGACTCCTTTACTTAAAAGGGGGAGTTCCAGAGGCCTCAACTTCCTGACCGCATAACTCGATCAATTTTGAAGATAGTGACCTCGGATTTGTTTTAAATGAATGATAATTAAAATATTAACATCTTCTCGTCTTGCCTTTTTTGATTTCCTCAAATTTTTTTTTTTTTTTACAAAACTATATTATAAAAAAATTAGGGGTTGAGCCGTAGATTGTAATTAATTTTCAAATCATTTTGTTAAAATTTAATGATTTTTTTGCTTATTATTATTTTTTTAATTATTCAGTTTGGCTTAATTTTTATAGTCAGCATTTTTTATTTATTTTTAGTTCAACGTTTTTCCGCCTGAGAGCGCTATAAAATTTTGTATAATTTAAAATTTACTTCTCTCTCATAAGATCTTTGCTTCTTCTTTCTTACTAGGCGTACTTTTTAAATTATATTTTCTGTGCTTTTTTTTTATTTAAAGTAAGGATTCGGTCGCTTATTTTGTGGCCTCCTTCCTGAACAATTCTGATACAATCAGAAAGAGTCTTACATTTAGTCAATAACTCTCAATCATTATATAACTATTATTTATTTATTAATGCTAACAACTGTGAATAAATGTGCCTCACATATATCGTATATAAATATGGCCTAAGATGCCGAAAAGTCTTTAAAAAAATTGAAAATATTAATATTGTATTATACTTATTGTATTTTGTAAAATTTATATTTTCAAATACTAAATCAAGAGAATTTTCATTTAGTCCAATTTCTTATCCTTCGAACTCTTTTTTTTTACTTCGAACTCTTAAAAATCTATTTCTTTTTCTCTGCTGTTTGTGTTTTTCCCCAAAAATTAATAATTTCTTCTCTTTTAGTATAGCTATTCTCAGATCCTTAGCTTTAAAAAGGGGAGTGTGGGTTGAATATTTAGTAAGCAAACTGACAAAATTTCGAAGATTATTATGATTAGATCCTTTCATTGTCCCATTGGTCCGAGGTGACAATACACTTCCTCAAACATAAAAGCTGTTAAGAGAGAAATTTTGTATCTACCTTTGGTTTCCAGATCATTGGGGGGGGGGGGGGGGGGGGGGGGGGGGGGGGCCCGGGCCCCCCCCCCCCCACTTACACAAACCCAAAAAAATAAAAAAAAAAAAGAAAAAAAACACCAAAATTTTTACAAGAGAGGAAAAGAAAAAACCCGAAAAAAAAAAAAAAAAACAAAAAAAAAATTGTTTAAGAAAAATTTTTATTTTAAAAAAAAAAAAAAAAAAAAAAAATTTGGAGTTCGTGCCCCCCCCCCCCGAAAAAATTTCTATATACGCCCCTGATTCGAGGTGTTATAAATTCTCAAACTTAAGTCTCTGGACTGTTGGAAGTAATTAAATGAAAAACATTTCTTTTTTAACTTTCTTTCCTTCGTTTTATTTAAATTAAGATTATTTATTATTTCTTTTGGGAAAAATAAAGAGAGCAACTCGTTTATTAAAATTTTCATTTTAAGATATGGTTGGTAACTAGAATGAGAAATATATAAATGCTCGCTCATTAAAATTTATTCATCTTTAACATTGCGCCGTTGATTTTAGTTTTAAGCCGCTGAACCAAAGAATAAAATTTTTTTATTTAAATAGATTAATAGTAGTCATGTTAAGGGGATATCGAGAGTCGAAAAAATTATTTTTAACGAGACTGTGAGAATTATTTTTATTTTCTGATCGACGTTTCGGTCAAATATCGCCAACGATTTTTATAACTTATTATTGGTTTGCACTTATTAATGAGCCATAGAATTGTCTTATATAAAAATAGCACCAATCAGACAAATCAATCAGCATCCTTCAGCTCTATTTTTATTTTATTTTATCAATAGATACAAAATTAAAATTTTTTTTCGCATATAGGACAACTCATCACAGACAGATATTTAATTATAACGATGCAGACGGGATTTATAGAATCTAGAAAAATTTATAATTTATTTTGTGGACATTTTGAACTATCTCGTTTTCCTCAATAATATTTTATTATTGGGAATAACATAATTATAAATTACGAATATAATACACTTTTTCGGTATTTTTTAATATAACTGTTGTTATTAAAAGCCCGTAGGTGATTTTATAATAAAACACATTTTGCAAGTCTTATAATAAAAAAAATACAAAATACAAAAAAAAAAATTATCTTATTGGTCTTGAAGAAGAGACAAACTGATGTAACATACGCACAATACGGGACTTCCCCTTTTCTCGCCACTCGTTATGCAAAACGTCGCTCGTTAAGCAAGTCATTCTTTTACAATTTGTTTTGCTCGTTATGCGAATTACTCGTTATGAGAGGTGCTCGCGCGTTCTACTGTAAATAAAAATTAAGTGATTATAAAAAAATTTTGTAGTGCAAAATAATTCTATGACGTCAGCTTGACAGAAACAATTTAAAAAAAAAATAGATATTTCATATTCAAATAAAGTGAATTTTAACATAGAACATCAAAAAAACATTATTATCAATCAATTTATCAAACAAACCTTAACAATAAGCTGTTGTTGTTGTTTTTGTTGTTTATAATGTTTGCGGCGATATTAAAAAAAAATATTTCCCATTCATAATATTTTCGTATGTCGTTTATGTTTATTATTCTTTTATTTTGCATGCGTTTTATCAATGAAAAACGAAAAAAAAAAAACAAGACATACTTTTGCCATTTCGTATTCAAGTATTTGATTTATTTATTTATTTTTTTAATCGGTCCGATTTTTTTATTTTCAATACCAGAAAAAAAATCCATCAATATTATATAATACTTAATGAATATGATAAAATATTCCAGTTGAATTGATTTGATTTTTTTTTTTTTAAATAATTTCCATATGTGAACGAGGAAAGAAATAATAGACGAAACAGTTATCCTCGTTAATGATTAACGATATGTGAATTTCGCCTAATAGTATAATTGGAGTGCGGGGGCTTAGGGTCCCGAGGGTCACCTGACCATGACCGACATCCCTTGCCTCGAGGGTCATTCATCTCGCGTCTATTTAAATTTATTATTCGATTCCATTCATTAGAACGTTCCGAAAAAGTGAAAACATTTTAAAAGATTCTATCTTGTGGGATGGAAATTAATTTAACAAATTCAACCATTTGGAAAATTTAATTATTATTTAAAATAAGTGTAATTGGTAGACACGATTTTGTCCTTAGAGCAACCTAGGCTGTCCTAAGATATAGGCCTATAATAATATTGCTTACCAATATAATAAATTTCGACCAAAGACATAAGGGTGTCTAATGGCTGGTGGAATTTTGATCAGGATTGCAGCCAGGATTTTTTCTTTAACAAAATATATATTCAACAGCTGACGTTTCGGCCTTGATTGAAGTCATCTTCGAAACTGTTATATACATATATTTGGTATTGTATTCAGTATTGAGTTTTGATATAACATTAGAAAAAAAAATTTTGTTTAAGGTGCGCGTCTCGGGATGCTAATTTTGGGTCTTTCCAGCGGCAAAATTTTGAAGCTATCGACCTCAAATTTTTTTTTAAATTAAAGCTATTTAAAATATCTACAAATAATAGAAGCCCTTTTTTTGATTTTCGAAAAAAAAAAAATTTTTTTTAGATTAATCGCATTAAATAAAAGATATTTTAAAAAAAGGAGCTCTAAGTTGTAGATAATTAAATTAGTAATCATTGTGTTAAAGAATAATTAATCTTTTGCCTTTAATTAATTAGCTGGAAGGTCTAGAATGAAATGCAATTTGCCCCTTATATTCCTATGGGGAACACTAACGCCATCTCGTGCCGCCTCGAGTCAATCGTGTTTTAACGGTTTTCCGAGACGCGCACCTTAAGAAAAAACTTTTTTCTTCTATCACTAATACAATATTTCTTTTGAGCCTAATGTGACAATTGACTCCAGCGTAGTATAATATCATCTAATTAAATATATGTAGGGGTTATATAATGACAACAGCTCCGAAGATGGCTTTAATCAAGGCCGAAACGTCAGCTGTTAAAGATATATTGGAGTTGGGAGGAATAAAACCAGCGTCCTCCCAACTCCAATCTCACATACCCAGCATACAATTTAATTTACGTTAAAGATATATTTTTTGTTAAAGAAAAAATCCTGGCTGCATTTTTCTTGCTGGCTTTCATTGCTGATCAAAATTCCACCAGCCATAAGACACCCTTATAATAGTCTTTCGACTTTGTAGATATTTATTATATTGGTAAAGAATATTTTATTATTATTATTTTAGGTCTATGATATATCCAGGACCGCAGTAGCCCAGGGGCTTCATAATAATACTCTTAAATATATATTTTGTTTGCTGCATTTTTTAAAATTTTATTTACCGACCAAGGTCAAGGGCCGGAAAAAAAAAAAAAATTATTTGCAAATACATAATTTAAATAAAATAATAATCTTATAATAATGTATAAAACTAATATAATCGGCTAAGCAATTTGGTTGCCTAAGCTCAAGGCTCCATTTTCGGGCACATCATGCTGCACTTGGGGTGACTGTACTAGGTGAAGAGAAATTTTATCTTAAAATGATTGCGGAAGGTGAACTTGTTTGATGTAAACGCACCTTGATGAGGAAATCATGGTGGAGGGAGAAGAGCCTCACTCAGTCTATTCTTTTCATAGATTTAAATTATTATTTGATTTGTTATATCCGGGAAAAAATTCTAGTAGCTATATCGATCATAATATTAATACGATTGCACAATAGCGGAGAGGAAAAACGCTAAAAAAATATTTAAAAAAATATGGATTCTTTAATGGGTTTTGAGATACTAATTCAATTTAATTCTTAAATAACCTGATTTCATATTCATAAGAAAAAATTAAATCTATTTATATAGTCTTTAACTGATAGTCTCGAATTTCATTCAATGTTCGAAATTATTAATAGACACTGATTCATTTTCCTAGACAGTATTTTATTTTTTCAAATGTGTTTGGCATTTGTTGTTGTCGTTTCTTTCCCCCAAGGCCAATAGAAGTAAAGAGAGAGAAACACTTAAAATTTTTTTCTAATTAGTAAATAATCATTTTTGAGTACGGTATGTGCCTGATGTGGGCGACACGAGGAGAGCGACTCCATTCGACCAGGGACACAGGGCAGCAGCCATCTGCTCGATTATGTCTCTCTCCCCTCCCCCCCCCCCTCTCTTTTCGCTGCCTTGAATCGAGTGATAACAAACTATAACTTACTAGAACACTAAAAGGATTCTTTTTTATTATGTAAAACATTATAACCGTGGTTTTTAATAATTAATTTAGAGGAGAAAAACTATTTAAACCTACTCAACATAACAACGTTGTGCCTAGTTAAAGGATGTTTTCCAATTTCCCTTTAAATTCTAAAAATTTAAAAGTAAATTCACAATAATTTAAGACTTTTTTCAAACGAATTTTATGAAAATATTTAGACATATTTACAGGAAAGGAGCTAAACTTTTTTAATTTATGTAAATATTTTGATATTTTTTCGGAAAAAAATCTTCTTTCATATGAATTTTAGTTTTTTTCACATTAAATTTACCAAATTTAAAGAGAAACAAAATTTTATTTAACTAGGAACATCTTCAAAGCCATTCAGTGGCAAATACATGCATCTAGAAGCCCATCAAAGTGTAAACTTCAAATAAGCTCTCTTGCCCAAATAAAAAAAAAAAACTGCGTCGCTCGGTTCCACAGCCGGAGCCACAAGGGCCTGATGTGCTCTGGAGCCTTGAGCTTAGGCAACCAAAATGCTCAGCCGTCAGAATTGTTGTCTTAAAAGGAGCTTTTCCCATTTAATTACATTAAAAAAAGATTTATTTATTTTAAAAATATTTTTTTGGTTGACAATTAGAATCCTAAATCATGATTACCCCCCAGGGGGCGTATATAAGGGAGGGGCCGAGGGGCCCCCCCCGAAATTTCCCAAACACATACACATACATATATAGGGATATACAGACATCAGCGCAACAAATTTTTCAGCAGGGTGGAAAACTTTGATTCCGCAAAAGAAAAAATGTTCCGCAAAAAATTTTGTGTGAAAAAAAATTTAGTTTAATAAAAAATTAATTTTTGAGTTCAGGGCCGCCCGAAAAAAATTTCTATATACGCCTCTGTTACCCCCATTCCTTGAATGCGTCACTGCCTTTCCCCATCCCCAATACCAGGAATTTCGCTCGTCTTCCTTAACTAAATCTAGGGACCGTCACTTTATAAAAATAAATATATGTGAAGATAAAATTACTCGGATTTAGCTTTGGTTTTTAATTTGAATTAAAATGATTCAAATTTTATGACATTATTCTGAGGAACGCTTTGGGGCACAGTGGAAATATCTATAGAAATTTTGTATACTTAAGGGATTTAAAAGTTAAATATGCTTGGATAAATCGTTAAGGTTATGTAGAAAATACACCAGCGGTTGATTTTCACATTAAAATAATTAATTTGGCAAATATTTCGGATTGCCTACGCAATCCATCCTCAGTGCTTCAAATTATACATGTGCCGAGCATGTTTAATAAAGAATGATTTCTCATATTAAATTTTATCATTTAAAAACACGCTCCACATATGTATAATTTGAAGCACTGAGGGTGGATTGCTTTGCCAATCCGAAATATTTGCCAAATAAATTATTTTAATGTGAAAATCAACCGCTGGTGTATTTTCTCCATTACCTTAAGTGAATTAAATTTATTCTTTTACCAGTCTGCAAAGGCCGCTTAAAATTTTAAATTTCCCTCTCTGACTCCGCCCATTTCTGACTCTGGCAAATCAACGAGAGAGTTGTCACAGGGTCGACGTTTCGGACGCGATTTATTCTCCTGGCTGCGCATCTACTTTCCTTAAAATTAACATACAAAAGCCATTTTATACTTTTATTAATTTATTTAATCATTCATTATAATAGATAATTATGTTTTTATATTATATTTTTTTCCTCGCTTCATTTTAATTTTATGATATTATTATTACCGGTATGTAAAGTAATATTTGTCGAGAACTATTGGTATAAAAAGCATTAGCGCTCTTCGCCACAGGCGTTGAGTGCCAGGCAAGGTATCGATGGCGTCCAAGGGCTCAAATATAAACACAAAACAAGAGTCAATATCTAAATGGACACAGTTTGAATTTATTGCTTTAATTGTTGCTTTAGTAGGTAAAACGAACATGGTAAGGGATTGAATTCCAATGATAATCACATCTGGTTTAATATTACAAATAAAGATAAAAAGTATTTATTTATTTTTTTTTTTTTATTTCGAACATGTGGGCGTCATAGGAAGGCATTGTTTTAGCTGATTCATTCCGGGTAGGCGAGTCTCGCTCCTAACATTTGCCATCAACAAAAAAAAAACGCACCCATCCTAGCCATACGTAGGCGGACTTCAAGGGCTAAATTCCCACCTTACATATTTGCATTTACTACTTTCTGTTTTCTTAACGTATAAAGAGGTATATCAAAATTTTGAATTTTCAATAAACTTAGGGTTAATTAGCAAATTTAAATAACGAATTTATTTCATTTCATTTGAAAGATTCCAGCTAATTAATTAAGGGTAAAAAATTAATTATTTTTTAACACAATGATTACTAATTTAATATTGGAGGTTTTTTTATAGCTGTAGTCTGATGTAGTAGGATAATAAAAAGAGAGAGCTAGTTGCTTTACTTTATTAAACCCTCATTGCTGACGTTTCGGTCCTATTTAGGGCCATCTTCAGAGCTATTAATATAGAGTCTTAATGACCATTATGTATTGTTCTATATTAATAGCTCTGAAGATGCCCTAAGACCGGAACGTCAGCAATGAGGGTTTAATAAAAGAAAACTAGCTGCTCTCTTTATTATCCTACTACATTACTAATTTAATTATCTACAACTTATAGAGCTCCTTTTTTAAAAATATCTTTTATTTAATGCGATTAATCAAAAAAAGGGCTTCTATAAGTTGTAGATACTTTAAATAGCTTTAATTAAAAAAAAATTTGAGATCGATAGCTTTAAAATTGTGGCCGCTGAAATCTCCCAAAATTAGCACCCCGAGACTCGCACCTTAAAATCTTTTTCACGATTATTATTGTTGAATGTCTTTGTAGCTGGAAATTTTGTTGAGGCAGAAAAAAAAAATGCTAGATTTATCAGCCAAATCTATTTTATTACTAGCCTTACCAGGCATTATTATTATTATAATTATTTAAATATATCAATGACTCAGTTAAAGTCCGAATCGAAGTATATTGAATACTAATATCTTCTTTAAATATTGGCCTATAGATCTCGAAAAATATTTATCTATAACCCTAAGCTATAGCTCTAAGGGCTTTGCTGCTTACAGTAGTGTGTTAGAGCAGACCCAGATGTCTATCCCTCAGCTGATTTAAATAGCGGCGGAAAATTCAGAAATTTTGCTTTAATATGGAAAAAAATTATAATTTTTAATTAACAAGTGTTTAAAAATTATCCATGTATTTATTTATTTATTTATTTAAACTTTTATTTTTTTATTGTTTTTTTCTCTTTTTTTTTTTTTTTTTTTTTTTTTTCATTTTGGTCCGTAATCTGTGATTCCAGATACTTATATTTA
Source organism: Euborellia annulipes (assembly GCA_023213315.1). NCBI lineage: Eukaryota > Metazoa > Arthropoda > Insecta > Dermaptera > Anisolabididae > Euborellia > Euborellia annulipes. The sequence continues at coordinate 12,710 of JAKCPI010028059.1, read as the reverse complement.
TTATTTACTTTCATTTTTTTCCCACAACAGATTTTTTGTAGTATTATTAATTTGCTACCAAATCTATCGAATACTATTTTCAACTTTGACTATTATTTTTCGATTAGATATAAAAAAAAAACTTTCTATTTTTTTACTAAACTAAAATTTACTTTTTTTTTTAAAGGCCCATTTTCCTTTCCCGATTGTTAACATTTAATCGTACGTTAAGAGAGGCGTGTTAGCGATTTATCTCACTTTAAATAAAGCGGAGCGATTTATCTATCTTGACGATCCTTTTTCCTTTCTCTCGCACCCCATAAAACCACTATCAGGAGATAGAAATCTGCCATTTGATGATCTTCCTTTAAAAGAACTTTTCAGGCTTTTAGAGTACTCGTTTAATTAATAAATTGTATTTTTTTATCCTAAAACGAAGATAATTGAAGTTAAAACTGAAAAAATATTTTACTAATTAATAATAATATTATTTTTCTGACAAAGATCCATATTTAATTTGTTTTATAAAGTAGAAAAAGTATTGTAAAAATTCGACCTCAAGATTATAGATCTACGATTGTAGTGTAAGATAAATAAGGGTATACGAGGAAGCTTAGGGGGGAGTCATTCCCTAATTTTTCTTTCTCGTATGAGAAAGTTATGTAATCTAAAAAATTCGACTTCGAGATTTTGATGTTTCTCCACGTTTTAGACCTCCCTGAGTCCAAAAAAACATTTTTGGCATTATGTCTGTGTGTGTGTGTGTGTGTGTGTGTGTGGGAACACGATTGCTTAAAAACCAAACAGCTAGATAGATGAAATTTGGTATATGTCCTTCCTAAAATTGTAGATTTCTATCAACTTTTGGAGAAATAGTCACTTGGAAGTAGTACTTTACTTAAAAGTTTTTTCAAAATTTTGAAATTTTCAATTTTTTTGTTATATTATAATAAAATACTCTATTTTAAAAGTTTTTATTCTTTGACATTTTTTGAAAACTGAATAGTTTTTGAAATAATCAAAGAAGAAATAGAAAATTTTCGTTAATTTTGATAAAAAAATCAAAACAAAATCATACAAGTGTCATTAAAAAAGGATAAATATAAACAAATGAATTTGTGAAACAAATGAATTTGTTTATATTTACCCTTTTTTTAATGACACTTGTATGATTTTGTTTTGATTTTTTTATCAAAATTAACGAAAATTTTCTATTTCTTCTTTGATTATTTCAAAAACTATTCAGTTTTCAAAAAATGTCAAAGAATAAAACTTTTTAAAATAGGTATTTTATCATAATTTAACAAAAAATTGAAAATTTCGAAATTTCTGAAAAAACTTATTAGGTAAAGTACTACTTCCAAGTGACTATTTACTCCAAAAGTTGATAGAAATCTACAATTTTAGTGTAAGGAGCATATACCAAATTTCATCTATCTACTGCTTTGTTTTTACAATCGTGTTCACACACACACCCAGACGTAATTCCAAAGAACATACGAGAAAGTCTCGGGGAAGTCAATCCCCATATTTTCTAAAATTATTTGTAAACAATGTAAATCAAGTGGGAAGAAATAAAATGGAAATAGAAACCTTGTAAATATAGGTGTAGTTATATTTATCACTTATCTCTCCAATACGACTTTTAATATTATCTAAAATCAAAGACTATTAATAAAATTAGCATAAATATATATAAAGTGTTATAAAATAAATCACGTTGACCTTTTTCATTAAAATTTCTCTGAGGGCGGCATCATAAACATAATCTTGATTTTATAAAAATTGAAAGAGAAAAATAATAGTAAAAAATATTATTATTCAAAGGATTTGTTTTCAATAGAAATTTGTGAATAAAAGGTGTCTTTAATCATCCTCAACAAAATGTTGGTCAGGAGATTTGATTAAAAGTATGTTCGATCTGGCGTCCAAGGAAGTTTGGCGCATGCGCATTAAAGAAAAACGTATTGCTTTTCGTTACTGCGCATGTGTTCTTCTTCACTACGCATGCGCCGGAAACCTGATCGAACTATCTTTATTACTCTCGACCATAGTCTCTAGATGAAACACTGTATTAAATAATATTTTAATTGATATGTTTCAATTTTTATTTATTTAGCTTCTTGTAGCTGGGGTCCCGGGTTCGCCCCAAGCGAGAAAAATTTATTTCTGTTTAAAGTTTTTTCGGCATCTTTTTTTTTTTTAATTTTACTCTTTTCAGCTACTGGGGCCATTATTATATTTATTTTATAAATACAATAATACCGATAGCTACCGAGGGCGTTCAATGTGCCGATCCGAGGATTCACCACGCTTGTCGTTTTTTCGGCATCTAAGGCCATTTAGACCCTATCCCTATTTATCTCAAATGATTGGTAGCCAATTCAATTGAAAATTTTTCTCGCTTGGAACGAACCCGGGATCTCAGGCACAAGTATCTAAAAATAAAAATTGTAGTAATAAGAATTATATCTGTGTTTAACACGAATACCTTTGAAGCTTCGGACCTCCCTTAAATAAAAATTAAAAAATATCATCTAGTATATTATTTAAAATACTATTCATCAGAATATATAAATAATTAAGCGAAAAAAATGAATATATACAGGTGTATATTCATTTTTTATATTTTTATATATTCATTTATAATATTATAATATTCAGAATATATTTTTTTTTCATAATCATTAAAATAAAAAAAAAAATGAGGAAATTTTGTTTTTGTGTACATTTGCTCTAAGACGACCACACCTTTATTAAAATACAATAAATATTTTCGGCATATCATGAGGAAGTAAATAAATGTCTTTTGCTATAGTAGTAAGTAAGCTTGCTTGATTTGACGAGAATTAATAATAAGTAAACGAAGAAAGAAAGAAGAAGAAAAAGAGAGAGAGAGAGAGATTTAATTTATAAAGTAGAATGAATAGTAGAGAAAAATAAACACGACGACGGCGACTTAGAATAAAAAAAAAAAAAAAAAGAAATGAAGAAAAAAAAACGAAGAGAGGAAAAGAGAAGGCCGAATGTTTTGGTGAGGAAGGTCGGCCAATCACCCAGGAAGAGAAATGAAAGGAGAAGGAATCGAACCCGGAACATTGGCTCAAAGGACCATTCACCCTCCCTGGAGAAGTCAAGAGAGAGCGAGAGAGAGAGAGAGACTTTCGATTCCTCTCATCCAATCCAATTAAATGTACCAGAAGGCATATCCAATTCTTAATTAAACTTCAGAGAAAAATAATAATAGAAAAGGTGATCGGATCGCTCGTCATCATCACGTGACGATTTTACGTCAGAATATCTTGCAAAAATATTTTTGTTTGTTCTTTTTTTTTTTTTTATTAATTAATAAATGCAAACAGGCAATGCATTTAGTTAGAGAGGAACCTTCGTATATATTAAAAACACGTTTTCAGGAAAATAATTCTTGAAGAGAGTGGTAAAATAAATTTATCTATTTTATTTGCAAATTTATAATCTAATTGAATGATGAAGATAGGTACAGCCTGGTGGATATTATTGAGAAGGATGAATAAATAAAATCCGGAGCTAATGATCATGGAAATTTATTTGGATTAATTCCGTCCGCTATAAGTCGACGTCTCGGGGCCAAAACGGAGCCTTCTTCAGGACCATGCGGTGTCAAAAAACAAATAGCCCTCAATTTTGTCATAAAAGGTGTGATTAATCTCGCTAGAAGACATGTGGTAAAGGCAATGGTGCCAAAAGAAGAAAACTCTTCCACATGTCTTCTAGCGAGATTAATCACAGCTTTTATGACAAAATTGAGGGCTATTTGTTTTTTGACACCGCATGGTCCTGAAGAAGGCGCCGTTTTGGCCCCGAAACGTCGACTCATAGCAGACGGAATTAATCCAAATAAATTTCCATGACCATCAGCTCCGGATTTTATTTATTAATCCTTCTCAATCTAATTGAATTTATTACTTTCTATATACTCGTATATATATAGTACTTGTCCAAAAAAGTGGGTCCAGCTAGATAAACATAAAGTATGAAAGAAATAAGCATCGGCCGAAAAGTACTAGTTCTTTACTGATGTAGGCTTATTTTTCCATTTTTTTTTTCGATTTTTTTAAAATTCGCTTTAACAATTTTGACTAAAATTTATAAATCAATTATTTTTTATGTGCTCTTTAAAATGTATATTCTCATTTTGCCATTAAAACACTTTACTCTTGAGCTTCATAGGAAAAGAGGGAACGTCTCTTTCATTACGTCCCTTCCACAGGACGGAATGTCACAGCAGGGCCGGATCTAGGGGGGGGCAGTGGGTGCGTGTGCCCCGGGCGGCAGATATCAGGGGGCGGCAATTAAAGAAAGATTTACTAAAAAAAAGGTAAAATGATATGAATTTTGTATAGAAAATTTAAGGAGGGGGCGGCAAATTAAAATTTTATAGATCAACTAGCCGCGCAGCCCGCTTTCGATAAGCTTTGCATCTAGCCAAGGAAACTTAGCCCCCTACTTCTTTTTTTTTAAATTCTTTCAGGCCATTGACCAGAAGTCATTTCGCCCACTTTCTTTTATCTACAATATTTACAAAGTATATAATAAAAATACATGATTATTGATATAAAACATACATACATACTATATAATCTTACTTCTTTCCTTAATCATGTTTTAGAGACAATTAATATAAATAAATAGGCCTATACATAACTGACTCATTAAGAAATGTTTTTTTGAGCCTCCCCATTTAGGTATTTGAGGACCGAGTATTTTTCCTGAACTCTGCATAACATCATCTACCATGTATAAGGGTGCAAACTTTCAATAGAAATTTTATATTATTTAATTTCAAATCCTAAACGTAATTTATGTATCTCTTCTTATTACAAGGAAAAGAGAGTAACCTCTCCAATGACGTCATCAAATTCCGCGTAGTTAAGAAAAGAGCGAAACATGCTAATTTTACTTTTTTTTTACATGATTAGTCATTTTTCTAAATCGCTTAAAATAGGTTAATATCAAAGCTGACTTTGGTGTAAATATTTATAAATTCGGTCAATGATCTAGACAAGAAGTTACCCCTTAAAATTACACCATGAGGAAGTTAATGAAATCGTAATAACATTTAAGATGGTAAACAAACTTTTCGGCTCGAAATAACAAATTATTTTTACTTGATCTTGTAGTTAATTTTATCTTTTAGTTTGCAGGAGGGCTAATAGATTAAAAAAAAAAAAATTTATTGAAATATTTATAATATGACTCAGAATTCATTAAAAGTGATTGCCATTTCGTTAATCGAAACTACTTAAAATATTTTGATTGTTACATGTTAATAAATAAACAAGTAAAAAACGCCACGAATTATTAATTTAACCAAGGGTATATATCCTATATATATCACATATTACAACCGTAATTTTATCAAAAAAAGCTGGAAGATAGGCTACCCAAATTACCATCTCGTGTCCATTCTTAGATTTTACAAATGCACATCCTCTTTATTATGATTATTTAAATATTTATTTATCACCAGCTCGCTGGTGCTTCGCCCCCCTAGATCCTCTCTCAGCTGGCTCGGATCCGCCTGCGGCTGACCCTCGCCTTTTCTTAATTATGAAAGGAAAATTATTATTACTATTCCAATCTAGTACCTGTTCCAGGATTTGTTTACATTCATAGAATGCATAAATGCAAAGAATACATAAATATTTCTCGAAACAATTCTTCTTATGAAAGAAATCGTAACTTTAGGAATTAATAACTCAAAATGTTTTAAGAATTTCGGGACCCGAGTATTTTTTCCTGGACTCTCCATAACGTCCTCTATAAGCATGCAAAATTTCAACAGGAAGTTGGTAAAACTGAGCTTGACAGACGGACGGACGGACGGACACTCCGCTGTTATATATATATATATATGAGAAAAAAATGTTCCTATGCCATTTAAAATCTGCAAGTTAATTTTGAAAAACCGTACATTTCATATAAATAAATTAGATTTTATATAATTTTAATTCTTTGGGGTGGCTTCTTGAACTAACTTGAGGATTAAACAGTCCCTCCTGAGTCAGTGGGTGCAACTTTCGCGTAATCAATTAGATAATAATATAAATATTATAATTATAAACAATCTAACATGACTTGCTTAAAAATATACGATTACTCACGTTGGAAATCAATTATTATTAAGAATGTAAACTAGTAATTATAAAATAAATAAATATTAATATTTTAATTTTTTTTTTTAATCAACTTGTTATTAGTAAAAGTAGTTTTAAATCAGGAAGATAAACCTGAAATTATTTCATTTATTTTTTGAATAAAAGTTCAACTTCTTATTGGTTATAATTTATGGGAGGTTATATTTTAAGACGAAATAATATTACAAGGCCAGTAAGCAAATAAATAAATAATTGGCGATTTTTAATGCCGTCTATCCACCAACGAATGAAACCAACTAGTTAGAGAAATGAGTGACATTGAGGGCCCAAATGTAAATTAAACGAAAAAAAAATCCCTTGTCTGATGAAATCATTTCGAAAACAACTAAATAAATATAAATAATGCATTTCATCATGGCTTGATGATATTTTTTGTCTATTAAAAACAATAATAATGGAATAGCAAAATATTTAATTAACGATTGAAAAACAATTTTACAAAATTGAGGGGTTCATATAAAAAAAGTTTGAATGATTAAAAAAAAAAAAATAATAAAAAAATACTGGGGTGAAAATAGGCAGCCTTTTTATTCAAATTCTGTCACACCAGTTTTTTTTAAATAAATGCGCGAGAATTTAAAAAAAAAATTTCGTTTAAGAGAGAGAGAATAAAACATATTCATGCATACATGCAGATTTTTTTTAATTAATTAGTAAATAAACTGTTCAATGAATTATTGATCCTACCTAAAGCTGGAATCTTCCTCTTAGCTTTTCTCTTCCAAATTTCTGTGACATCCTCCAAAGCCAGATTCCAATGTTTATCAAAAACGACTAAGAAGCCGACGCAATAGCCTCGAATACTCGACATATCGCGAATAAACACCTGTAGAAAAAAGTAACACAAATTTATCACATCTACACTTTACAATTATATTTGTTAGGAAATTATAAAATAATTGATTTATGAATTTTAATCAAAATCGTTAAGCGAATTTTAAGAAAATAAAAAAATAAAAATTGAAAAAGTACCAGTACTCTTTGGCCGTCTTTCTATATAGAGCCTTCCTAGTTTAAACATATATAGATAAGAGAAAGTAATAACGAAAATGTTTACCAATGACGGACATCGCAGCTCAAAGCAAAGCTCTCTGATTCGCTAAATCTGGTACGATCTTAACGCCATCTCTTGGTAATAAAATTAGGACTGCTTTAACTCTTACTTTCCGTAAGTAAGGCGGGAGTTACAAAAATTTTTATTTTCCCTCGGATTTATTAACAGTGAACCAAATTCTAATGAATGGCTTAAAAATTCAAGAAATTTAAATTGCCTTGACAAAAAAACATCTAAAAAATTTTAGAGATAAAATGAAAAAAAAATTTCTAATCATTTTGGTTTATTTAATTACAAAACGAAAATGGATATAAATATTTTGCTTGAATTTTTTTTTCATTCATAAATATTATCATAATACTAATCAATTTTGTTTATATATAAATCAGAAGGGTAATGAATTTCGGTTTAATTAAATAGATATGATTATCGAAGATTATTTTTTTCTTTCTGCTTGATTAAACTAAAGCTATAGGCCCACACAAAATGTATAATTTTTTTTTGTATAAAAGGTGAAGGGAGAGAGAATCCCTCCTCATTAAGGTCACTTAAGGGGGAAATCCCAAGGAGTATCCTTGTACGTACGTGAGTGAATTTCCCACAGAGTTATCAAAATGCACATGAAAGCTAAGGTCACTAAATAAATAAATGAAATAATTTATTTGAATGTCTCTTCAATTAAATAGAGCCGTCGCTTTTTTACCCCCACCCCTTTTCTTTCATTTCTTTTTTCTTTTCCTTTTTTTTCAATATTTATAATTTCATTTAAATATTAAAGAAATTTATTTATTCAATGAAAAAATTAAATAATCTAATAAAGGAAATTTAATTAATTTTAATTTCTCTTTTCTCAAACACTCATTCGGGTCAATAAAATATGGATGAAAGAAAATTTAGGGGAAAAATATTAAAATAATTATTCTTTAGAAAATAAGTCAGTCATCAAATCGGTTAATTTATTATTTTGCTATAGGAAAATTGAATGAAGATGAACTAAAAATAAATTTGTTTCGAAATTTGTGTTACTTGCTTGTTCTCCATACGCCGTAGAATTATTATTTATTATTCATTCAATATATTAAAATTTAATTTATTTTTTTTTCTCTAATTCTTCGTTCTATAAATTAATTATTTTTATTCTGTTCTATCAGGATTATTATTTGATTAGTATTCTATTCTATTATTCTATTAATTTAATTAAGTGTAAGGTTTATTGTTATGATTATGATTCTAATTTGATATAAGATTTGAAATTTTTTCCTTAAAAATTTTTATAAGAAAAAAAAAAATGTTAAGGTCTCTGATTTTATAAAATTCTATATTATTCTAAATAAAAGATGTCAAAATATCTACGAGTATATAAATTGTACAAAATTAAACAATTAAATTAAATACGATTGGTGCCCCCGAGCACTCAGCGTGTGGAACGCCCCCCTGTTGCCATCGGTACATTGTATACTAAAATTTATAATAAATAAATAACCCCTAAATAGCCTCTGTAGCCGAAAAGGATTAAAAAAAAAAAATTAAATATCTTTTGGCCAAATTTGTAAGTAAATTTTAATAAATAAGAAATTATATATAATATTTAAGATATTATATATATAATATATATCGAGTATATATAGGCCTACCCGAATGTCGTGCTGTGGTCTAGTGGTAGTACAAATTGGAGGATCCGTGGTTCAACTCCCGGCGGCACACCCTTATTTTTTCGGGTAAATGAATTAATAAATATTTAATTATATTAAATTTTAAGAAAAAAGGTGCCCCCCCTCCCCTCCAAGGAAAAGTTGAAATGACGCCACTGGTAAATTTCATTCGTTTTCTCCTTCTTTTTAACATTGTGACTGATCTTAATTACTAAAATAAAATACTGGAAATTCCCCAATATTTATTTATTTTCTTTATGGCTGATTATCCAAATTTCGAGGCCGACATCTCAACTCCTACATCGCGAGTTTTTATTTAAATAGATGGAAATTTTCATAGAGAAAGAAACATTGAATCAACTTGTTTTGTGTGACCTCTCATCGAAGGTCGCGGGTTTTTTATTTCTTTTTTTTTCAAAACGAAATTATCATTTAGAAAAAAAATTAAAATAGTAAAAAATTTTGTATAAAGATGATATTTTAAAATAAAACTAGAAAATGATAGGGTTAAAATTAAATTTTAAGAGAGATATTTATGAAAAAATATTGAATTTTAATAAATTCTTATCAAAAATTGATTTGATTCATATTATGAATTATCTTTTTGATCACTTTTTTCCACATTGAAAGTGAAAATTCACTTGTCCAATTTTGTGTGGGTTTAATAATCGACCAAATTTGCTTTTTAGATATTTTATTAAAAAAAAAAACTTTCTTGTAGAAAATTTTTTAAAAATTACGTGCAAATAATATAATTATTTTTATTTCATGTATCAAGATGACTTATCAAGTAAAATGATTTTTTTTTTGATATATAATGAAATTTTATTGTTTTTTATAAACTTTATTAATAAAAAAGAAAAAGGCAACAGGAAAACAAACCTGTAGTGTTAATTAATTTAATGAAATTCACTGGCTAGATAAACAATATCCCAAAAAGAAATAAGGAAATAGTCAAACTTGAGATATAAATATTTAAATAAATATATAAACAGGGTGTTTCAAATTTATAGTAAATATCTATTTACCCTTTCGGACTTTTCTTCTAACTAAATTATATATAATGATGGAGCCAAAATAAATTAAGAATTTTTTTTTTTAGTAATTCGTGACTTTAGAATGACAATCAAAACAATTTAAGACATTTTTGCAATCACTTTCTCTCTGATTCATACTCAGGTGAGATTTGAACCATCGTCAAGTCATTTTCAATTTAAAAAAAAAGACATTTATCATGGAGAGTGTGGCGAATGAAATACGATTCGTTTTTTCTTTCTCTCTTTTTGGGATATTGTTTATCTAGCCAGTGAATTTCATTAAATTAATTAACACTACAGGTTTGTTTTCCTGTTGCCTTTTTCTTTTTTATTAATAAAGTTTATAAAAAACAATAAAATTTCATTATATATCAAAAAAAAAAATCATTTTACTTGATAAGTCATCTTGATACATGAAATAAAAATAATTATATTAATTTGCACGTAATTTTTAAAAAATTTTCTACAAGAAAGTTTTTTTTTTAATAAAATATCTAAAAAGCAAATTTGGTCGATTATTAAACCCACACGAAATTGGACAAGTGAATTTTCACTTTCAATGTGGAAAAAAGTGATCAAAAAGATAATTCAAAATATGAATCAAATCAATTTTTGATAAGAATTTATTAAAATTCAATATTTTTTCATAAATATCTCTCTTAATTTTAACCCTATCATTTTCTAGTTTTATTTTAAAATATCATCTTTATACAAAAATTACAAGACTACGGAAATATGTAAAATATAGTGGGAAAATATTGCAATAATGTCAAAAATTCGATGCGAGATTTTGATGAAAATACATGTTAAAGGTTAAAAGGTCCCCTAAGTCCAAATAAGTGGGTCCCGCAAGTGAGTTACCAGGTTCAAATTTAGTAATTTAACTTAGCAACCCTCCCGGATACTCAAAATGAGCTTTCGAACAAATTCGGTCAAAAAGTACTAGTACTTTACTGAAGCACTTTTTCAGCTTTTTTTCGAATTTCTCAAAATTTGACTAACTATTTTGATAAAAATTCAAAAATCAATTATTTTTTTAGATGTTCTCTAAAATGTATATCCTCATTTTGCTTTCAAAATTGTTTGAAGCACTCTTTACTCTTGTACTTAATATGAAAGATAGGAGAAATAGTTGCCAGCATTCGTACGTAGCTCAGCTATGAAAGGCAAGTGGCCAATTTTGGAACTAAGGTGCTATGGGCAACTAAATATATCTCGACACAAAAAAATCTGGTGTGACAGCACAGTATGTACACATTTTATTTTAGATTACCGAATGTAAGTTATGTGCTGTGCTTAATCACACCAGATTTTTTTCCAAACCTAAAAAATTTTTCAAAATTTATTAAAATATTTTATTATTTTTCAAAATATTATATTTCTAATTAACTTATTTATTATTTATTTTAGTATTCTTCCGTTGCAACGAATGAATGACATCTCTTTGTTTGATCTTTAATGTTGGTATTATGAATGCTGTGTGATCTTTTTATTCCCCCCCCCCCCCCACCCCCCTCCGCCATTCATTTTCTCGTTGTTTACCCCCTTAATGGGCTCCCAGATCGATTTCGAGGCCTCGCACGTGTCTCTCCTATACTTCGACTTCGACTCCCCCTTAATCACTCACCTCCATTATTGTTTATTATGTTTATTTTTCTTCTTTGACTTAATCACTTAAGTATCCTTAAGATTTGGGATCTTTTAAAAAAATAAAATAAAAATTTAAAATTTATTTTTTTATTTTGGAAACTTTTTCTCTTTTATCTCGATCATGTCAGAAAATATTTCAACGTGTTTCGCAATTTTTGGGTTTTTTTATTTTTCTCTAACAAGTAAGACTTTTACAAAAAACTATAAATTAAAAAAAATATACCATCACCTCCAAATTATTTGTAGCGTGAGCTTTCTCAAGGAAATTGACTAGATTAAAAATTTTATAAAAAAACAGACTTCCTATTCCAAAAATAATAGTTGATATATGGTTACTGGAAGATAGGCAACCACAAATGACTAATGGATTTTTTGATTTATTACTACAGATTTTCGAGTGCATGTTCAATAGTTACAACTTCTAAAGTGAGGTCCCCTTTGGAGGAAATAATCGAAAATAAAAAAATACTTTGATATTTTGGTTACCTATCTTCCAGCCATCATTATCTTACAGATGAAATAATTTACTTACAATTATTGTTAGAATGATACAATACAATAAAGCAATGCTTTTTTTTATTATTAAATAAATATAATTTAGCCCTTGACCTATTGCTCAGAGGTGCCAAAGGTCAAGGGTTCGCATCCAGTTACAGGCGAAAAATTTATTTCAATTGAATTGGATACCAATCAATTGCAATAAATAGGGACGGGGTCTAAATGGCGTCAGATGTCGAAAAAGACCCTAAACAAAAAATATAATTTATAAAATTTGACAAGTTTAGTCTAGATTTTTTTTATTTAATTGATGAGAATTTTTAGATAAGAAATTTATTACTTACCTCAAGAAAGTCAATAAAATTTTATTAATTATGAATTTAAAAAAATTCTTTGGCTGCCATGTTTATTTTTATCATCTTATTTAAATAACAATAATGATTTAGTTACTAATATAATGTATTTTTTTCTTTTTTTTTTTAGACAAATCACATTTTCCTCCGCGTGGGTCGAACATCATCAGCGAGTGCATGCCTAAACCATTCTAGGTGAGTTGAGTTTATCAATTAGGGATTCCCCTGTCCTAAATAATCCTGGGGCTCCTAGTGACGTCATAAACAGAGAAAGGGGGCTTTATAAT
>JAKCPI010028058.1:0-23566 GCA_023213315.1 Euborellia annulipes | reverse complement strand
TGAATAAATAGCTTGGAAACAGTAAATCAAAGTTATAATAATGAAATAGACTTAATATTACGGCCACTTCAACCTAACCTAACCTAATATTATTTATTTTGTTGTCTTTTCGAAATCGCACTGATCCTCATCCTCATCTTCATTTTCATTATCAGGAATAATATCAAAAAATTAGAATTTTGACGTCTACGAATTCAGAAAAATTTTCTCATTTTTCAAAAAAAAAAATGATTTTTGTTTATTTAAGGAAAAAATATATATAATATTATTTGGTAAATAACTTTTTATTGGTTGTTAAAATCACACTGGTTAAAACTCAATTAAACGATATTAATTTATTGTTAATTGGAATATATATATATATATATATAGTATATATATATATATATATATATATATATATATATAGTTCATAGAAAAAGATAGAAAACATTATAGAATTAGGCTAAAAGAAAGTAAAAATGAATTGATAATTTTTGTAGGTTATGAAATACTTGTATTAAATTTCAACAAATGGAATATAGTAATAGTGTATTGAATATATAAATTTGAAATAAATAAAATTAATATTTTCTTGAGTTTATATTAAATACCTCTAAACAATAGCGATGCCGGTGTTCATAATTGAAAATACTTAGGGCATAAACGCAACAATATATCTCAAGCGTATAGTTGTTTACGATGTCTTGCACTTGACGCATAAATGAAAAATTGTTCTTTTCAAATTAAGTATTACGAAACAACATGTTAAGTACATAAATCATTATTGAAAAATGTAAAATCCTGCATTGAAATATTGTAAAAAATAATTTCATGCTTTTACATTAAAAATAAATTTTTTAGGACAAAAAATCTGGTGTGACTGGCGCACAGCACACAACTTTCTCTTACCTTCGGTAATCGAAAGTTGTGTACTGTGCTGTCACCTAGATTTTTGTGTCGACATGTATTTAGTTCCCGGAAGTAGGGAATATTTGAATTCAGATGTAAAATTTATAAGTATGGGAAAATATTTATATTTTGTAACCATGGCAACCATTTCTCCTTTCCTATGAAGCACAAGAGTAAAGTGTGCTTCAAACAATTTTGAGGGCAAAACGAGAATATACATTTGAAAGAGCATCTAAAAAATAATTGATTTTTGAATTTTAATCAAAATCGTTAGAGCGAATTTAGAGAAAATCGAAAAAAACTGAAAAAGTACATCAGTAAAGTACTAGTACTCTTTGGCCGATTTTGATTAAAAGCTTATTTTTCCGGTCCCGGGGGTGTTTAACTTAAATATAAAATTTCAACCTCCTAGCTCAATTCCTTCATGCTTAAAATTGAACACACACACACACACACACACACAACAGACAGACCATGTCGCGAAAACCAGTTTTTTGGATTCAGGGGACCTCAAAACGTGAAGATCCATCAATATCTCGACATCGAATTTTTAACATGAATCCAATACTTTCTCTCTATATATTATTAGCATATATATAGAGGTAAGAGAAAGTAAAAACTTGAAATTTGAAAGTATTAAAATTATAAAATTCTGCTCTTATAAATTGATATGAGTTGTAGAGTGAGAAGTAAAGCGTTTTCAACTAAAATTTGAAATTTAAAGGGGATTTAAATGTAGGTTTTATTTCAATTTAATATCACAAGACAGACGGGAAGTTTCGGTTACATTTAAAACCATTGTCAGGATCAAGTCACCTTTTTGACAAATTGGCTTTCGCTTGGGCATTATATTGTCAAAGATCATAGGTATAGCATATTTATGCTAAGGACAGCTGGGAGAGGCTTGCCGGTATTCAAGGCTTTATAGAACAGGGCTTCTTAAATTAGGGGGCCATGGATTAGCAGCAGGGGGCTGCGATAAGTCGCAAATGTAATTAATGCAGCTTACCTTCTTGCCTCCTTGAAGACAGACTTCTCTGCCAGACTAGAGATGTGTTGTTTACAGCCTGGATCTAGCAGCGAGAGGGTAGAAGTCACCCCTTGCAGAAACTAGAAAGAAAAAAAAAAGAAATAGAATTAGAATAAATCTTCCTTACACATTTATATATAATATATATATATATATAACAGGGTCCATGCAATGGTGTGTCAAAGACCAAAAAATTCAAAATTGAGTTAAGCATGGAATATTGTTTCAAATGCTATAATTAATAGTATTTTTTATGAAATATGTCCTAAAAAAATTTATATTTAATGTTACTTGCACAAATGGCAAGAAAAATTATATATGAACCGTGTTATTCAATGGTGTGTCAAAGACCAAAAAATTCAAAATTGAGTTAAGCATGGAATATTGTTACAAATGCTTTAATTAATAGTATTTTTTATGAAATATGTCCTAAAAAAATTTATTTTTAATGTAAAAGCATAAAATTATTTTTACAATATTTCAATGCAGGATTTTACATTTTTCAATAATGATTTATGTACTTAACATGTTGTTTCGTAATACTTAATTTGAAAAGAACAATTTTTCATTTATGCGTCAAGGGCAAGACATCGTAAACAACTATACGCTTGAGATATATTGTTGCGTTTATGCCCTAAGTATTTTCAATTATGAACACCGGCATCGCTATTGTTTAGAGGTATTTAATATAAAGAAAATATTAATTTTATTTATTTCAAATTTATATATTCAATACACCATTACTATATTCCATTTGTTGAAATTTAATACAAGTATTTCATAACCTACAAAAATTATAATTCATTTTTTAATTTCTTTTAGCCTAATTCTATAATGTTTTCTATCTTTTTCTATGAACTATATATATATATATATTTTCCAATTAACAATAAATTAATATCGTTGAATTGAGTTTTAACCAGTGTGATTTTAACAACCAATAAAAAGTTATTTACCAAATAATATTATATATATTTTTTCCCCTTAAATAAACAAAAATCATTTTTTTTTTTTGAAAAATGAGAAAATTTTCTCTGAATTCGTAGACGTCAAAATTTAATTTTTTGATATTATTCCTGATAATGAAAATGAAGATGAGGATGAGGATCAGTGCGATTTCGAAAAGACAACAAAAATAATATTAGGTTAGGTTAGGTTGAAGTGGCCGTAATATTAAGTCTATTTCATTATTATAACTTTGATTTACTGTTTCCAAGCTATTTATTCAGAAATTAATTGATGAGAAAATTTTGATATCACTTTGTATTTAATTTTAAAATATTAATACTATTTAAAATTGATGAATGTGATTTTGATAAAAAGTTTCTATGCTACTAGTATTAAATATAAAGATTATTCTAATGACTATTCTAATGATTTAGAGAAATAATAATTAAATATAAAGAGACTTTGAAGCATTTTTGCAAATATAATTGGACTTAGAGAATTTTTCAATCATGGGTCAATGGATTTTGAAGCATTTTTTACAAATATATATCGCACATAGAGAATTTTGTAAAAATAATTTTTTATATTTTATTTTTTTCTCTAAATTAGTCATATTTTTAGAGATAATTTATGAATATCTGCCATAATTACAGTATTTACTTGCACAATTGACAAAAAAAATGATATATAATCTAATAAAAACAATTTAAATCCGAAAAACTTTAATGTTGATTTTCTCAAAACTCGATATTTGGTCTTTGACACACCATTGAATAACAGGGTTCATATAATCCAATGAAAATAACTTCCTCGTTCCCTCTAAAATTGGCCCCTCTCGGTTAGGATAACTAAATATATCTCGACACAAAAATCTGGTGCGACCAATCACAGAAGATTTTTTCTCTTAACAATACAATTTATCACTTTCTCTTACCCTATACAGTATATGAAATATATAGAGAGAAAGTATTGGATAGGGCTGGACGGTAAACCGGTTTACCGGTAAAAACCGGTAAAAATTTTTTACCGAAAACGCGGTAACGAACCTCTAATTCGGTAAAAACCGGTCCTTTTTTCGAAAGTCGGTAAAAACCTATTTTTTCGGGCGGTAAAAAATTTTGGTTCGGCGAGAAAAAAAATGTTCCGCGGCGGCAAAAAATTGGCGTCTCTAAAAAAAAAGGTAAAATATTTTTCCGGCCGGGAAAAAATTTTGGTTCCGCGAAAAAAAAAATGTTTCGGCAAAAAATTGGCGTCTCTAAAAAAAAGGTAAAATATTTTTCCGGCCGGGGAAAAATTTTGGTTCCGCGAAAAAAAAAAAAAAAATGTTTCGGCAAAAAATTGGCGTCTCTAAAAAAAAAAGGTAAATATTTTTCCGGCCGGAGAAAAATTTTGGTTCCGCGAAAAAAAAAATGTTTCGGCAAAAAATTGGCGTCTCTAAAAAAAAAGGTAAATATTTTTCCGGCCGGGGAAAAATTTTGGTTCCGCGAAAAAAAAAAAATGTTTCGGCAAAAAATTGGCGTCTCTAAAAAAAAAAGGGAAAATATTTTTTCCGGCCGGGGAAAAATTTTGGTTCCGCGAAAAAAAAAAATGTTTCGGCAAAAAATTGGCGTCTCTAAAAAAAAGGTAAATATTTTTCCGGCCGGGGAAAAATTTTGGTTCCGCGAAAAAAAAAATGTTTCGGCAAAAAAATTGGCGTCTCTAAAAAAAGAAAGGTAAAATATTTTTCCGGCCGGGGAAAAATTTTGGTTCCGCAAAAAAAAAATGTTCCGCGGCGGCAAACTTTGGTTCCGCGGGCGGTAAAAGATTTTTACCGTTTTTTTTTCATTATCGAGGTCGGTAATGAAAATCCATTACCGTCCAGCCCTAGTATTGGATTCATGTCAAAAATTCGACGTCGAGATTTTGATGGATATACACGTTTTGAGGTCCCCTGAATCCAAAAAAGTG
This sequence comes from Euborellia annulipes, assembly GCA_023213315.1. NCBI lineage: Eukaryota > Metazoa > Arthropoda > Insecta > Dermaptera > Anisolabididae > Euborellia > Euborellia annulipes. Next base: position 18,750 of record JAKCPI010028058.1, on the reverse strand, counting down.
GTTTTCACGACATGGTCTGTCTGTGTGTGTGTGTGTCTATGAACAAAATATCTCAAGAACGAAAAGAGCTAGGGGTTGAAATTTTATATTTAAGCTAGGCACCCCCTGGCATGCTCTGGTGAGACGAAGCTTTTGAACAAAATCGGCCAAAGAGTACTGATGTATTTTTTCAGTTTGTTTCGATTTCCTCAAAATTCGCTCCAACGATTTTGTTTAAAATTCAAAAATCAATTATTTTTAGATGCTCTTCAAAATGTATATTCTCATTTTACCATTGAAATTTTTTGAAGACCACTTTACTCTTGTACTTCATAGGAAAGATAGGTGAAATTTTACATCTTGAAATTCGAATGTACCGTACTGTCGGGAACTAAATATATGTCGACTCAAAAAGTCTGCAATGACAAGCACAGCAGACCAGAGTTTTTTTTATTCAAACACAAGTTGCTTTTGATTTTCGAAATCAAGAAGGACAAGTACTAAAGCAGCAAATAATCAAAAAACCTTTGTATGCCAAAGGCGAAGAAGACGTTTCGAAATAAATTTAATTGTGCTTCTTGGGCCTTATAAAACATGACAATTTTGTGCTGATTACAACATATTTCTTTAGGTATGGAAGAGTTTCTTTCAGAATTAGAATTCTTTCTTTCACAAATTTCGAATATCTATATCGAATATAGTAAAAAATAATGTATATATATTGAAAAAATGGAATCAGCAAGTGTAGGAGCCTCTGTGTAAATAAATGCAAATGACAGATGGCTTTAGGATGAATAAAGCAGCTATCTCTTAGCAATAATAAGCGAACATCTTTAGCTCCTACTTCCTTTTAATAATAAAAAATAAATAAATACAATATTTGGACCCTGTTAAGCATTAGTGTGTCAAGCACCAAAAAATTAAAAATTGAGTTGGAATATTGTTTCAAATGCTATAATTAAGAGTAATTTTTGTGAAATATGTCCTTTTAAATTTATATTTAATGTTACTTGCACAATTGACAAAAAAATTATATATAATCTAATAAAAATAAAAAACTTTAATGTTAAGTTTTCTCAAATCTCGGTAGCTGACGCTTGACACACTAATGCGTAACAGGGTCCAATTATAAAGTAGGATTTGTGATAGAAATACAAAATAATAATTATTTCGTATAGTTCCGACGACTTCGGGAACGGGCAGCGAGACAACTGGCGTAAGCATTTTCGACTACGAGCCGTTACACGCAAAGACGGGCATCTCGTCGAAGGCGTTGCGTCCCAATTTGGGTCTGATTGATCCACTTCATACTCTGACTATGCCGGAACGTGTAGTTGCCTACAGTGGATTTGACGTCCTCTGCCACGCGCTCGAATCATTCACCGCCGTGCCTTATACAGAACGTCGCCCTCGGCCTGCCGATCCATCTCTTCGACCAGCCTATCAAGGTGCAAACCCCGTATCTGATGTCTGGGCGCGTTTCGCTCTCACCGTTATGCGCAAATACTTCAAAAGGCAAGCAGAGCACAACATTTTTAAAAACATATTATAAATAACTATTCAAAACTATCTATCGTTATTAGCTCAGAATTTTGAAATACCAAAAGAAATTTTGTTCAATTCAATTTGAAATTCTTAATTACAAGATGTAACGATTTAATTTGAGTTCTTTGAACACTGTTGACTGAAGAAACAACAACAAATTTTTACAACAACAATTAAGAATTTGAGAATCCTTGGCGATTGTTGTCCATTTTCATCTGCTTAATTGAAGGATCAGGATGTCATTCGCCGGTCGAGCATTTAGGTGAGTAAAATTTTTTGATATATATATATATATAGTCTATATATAATTTTTTAAATAAAATCACATACTCGTATATATATATATATATATATATATGTTCTGGAAGGTTTCCGCGACTGGATGTATGCGAAGATAAGTTTTCTCGGGTTGAGTCGCGTGTGATGTGGAGATTTACTCGACGTTTCGGCTCTCCTTTTGGAGCCATTTTCAAGAGTATGGAATTAGGTGGGAATTGTTGGGGTGGATTGTTTACGGGGTCGCAGTCTTGCTGGTCCCCAGGTCAATTTGGATGCCTCAGAGGCTTGGTTTGGTCTCTGAGAGCAGGAGGAAGGTTGAGTGTGTGTAATTGCGTTTGTGTTCGGTTTGGGTTGACTACGGGGCCTCAGTCTGCCTCCCCAAGTCGATGTGTTATTGGTTTGGTTAGTGGATGTGTTAGGAGATTGGGTTTGTTTCTGAGATTTGGATTGGGTGTGTGTATGTGTGATCGTGTCTGTGTTTGATTTAGGTTGACTTTGGGGCCTCAATCTGCCTACTCCCCCAGTCGATGTATTGCCGGATGTTTCCGAGGCTTGTGTTTGTCTTTGAGATGTGTTGGGTTGTGTGGTGGCGGTTTGCGTGTTGATGGTCGAAGTGATTTGTGTTTTGGTTTGTCTTACTGCTGTGGCGCTCGAGGTCTTGAATGCTCGCTGACTATCTGACGACTGAGCCTTCTCGGTTGGGTTTGCTGCTTTTATACCTGAGTTAATTGGGGTACTAATGGTCATTCCTTTGTTGTTGCCTGACCCATTTTTAGAGCTAATTGGTTTCGGAGTGGTAATCCCTTTTTGAATCATAATGGACTGCTTAATTAGTGTGGTGGAAGGGGACCCTTTGTTAGGTTTAATGACCTTGCTAATGGAGGTCCCTTTGTTAGTAGTAATCCCTTTTTTAATGTTAGAAGTTTTGATAATTGATTGGTTAACGGGTGTGTGTGGAATGCGAGGTGTTTGATCCTTGTCTTTGACCTGCCTGGGTGGTCTTTTTCTCAGCGTTGGAATTAGAGGTTTCCATGTGGACGGGAAGTTAAGGGCATCGTCTCTTTTGTTTAGACATTCTGGCCTTTTGTGGATTTCTATGGCTTCTCGTGTGATGCGGGTGTGGAAGTTGTCTATTGATTCTATTGTTTTGCTTTGGTCGAAGTTCATGGTATGGCCAGTTTCATTGTGGTGTTTAACGATGGCTGATTGCGGGTCGAGTTTCCTTAGTGCTATTTTGTGTTCATAAATTCTAAAATTGATTCGTCTGTTGGTTTGACCTATGTATGACCGGTGACATTCTGCACAAGGTATTTCATAGACCCCGGGGGATTCATTCGGAATGGTGTCTTTCGGGTTTCTTATTAGGTTTGATAGTTTTTGGTGTGTGGTGAAAATGGGTTTTATGTCTTTCTTTTGGAGAATGCCGGCCAATTTTATCTGTTATGCCTTTTATTATGGGAGGAATGCCTTGTGTGTGTTTGGATCCTTCAAGTTCGAGAAAGACCTCTCACTCCCATTCTTAGACGTCCTTATCACCAAAAACTTAAGCAAAGGTTTCTCACACACAGTATACAGAAAACCAACCCACACAAATCGGTATCTAAAGGCCGATTCCCACCACCACCCAGCACAATTAAACTCAGTAATCCGTACCCTCGTAACACGTTCTCTCAGACTAACCGACAACCAAAACAGACAAAAAGAAATACATAAACTAACCGAAGCACTAACCCAAAATGGTTACAACAAACACCAGGTACTTAAACACATACACAATGCGGGAAAACCAAAACCACCAACACAAACTACAAGGGAACTTGAAGATCCAAACACACACAAGGCATTCCTCCCATACATAAAAGGCATAACAGATAAAATTGGCCGCATTCTCCAAAAGAAAGACATAAAACCCATTTTCACCACACACCAAAAACTATCAAACCTAATAAGAAACCCGAAAGACACCATTCCGAATGAATCCCCCGGGGTCTATGAAATACCTTGTGCAGAATGTCACCGGTCATACATAGGTCAAACCAACAGACGAATCAATTTTAGAATTTATGAACACAAAATAGCACTAAGGAAACTCGACCCGCAATCAGCCATCGTTAAACACCACAATGAAACTGGCCATACCATGAACTTCGACCAAAGCAAAACAATAGAATCAATAGACAACTTCCACACCCGCATCACACGAGAAGCCATAGAAATCCACAAAAGGCCAGAATGTCTAAACAAAAGAGACGATGCCCTTAACTTCCCGTCCACATGGAAACCTCTAATTCCAACGCTGAGAAAAAGACCACCCAGGCAGGTCAAAGACAAGGATCAAACACCTCGCATTCCACACACACCCGTTAACCAATCAATTATCAAAACTTCTAACATTAAAAAAGGGATTACTACTAACAAAGGGACCTCCATTAGCAAGGTCATTAAACCTAACAAAGGGTCCCCTTCCACCACACTAATTAAGCAGTCCATTATGATTCAAAAAGGGATTACCACTCCGAAACCAATTAGCTCTAAAAATGGGTCAGGCAACAACAAAGGAATGACCATTAGTACCCCAATTAACTCAGGTATAAAAGCAGCAAACCCAACCGAGAAGGCTCAGTCGTCAGATAGTCAGCGAGCATTCAAGACCTCGAGCGCCACAGCAGTAAGACAAACCAAAACACAAATCACTTCGACCATCAACACGCAAACCGCCACCACACAACCCAACACATCTCAAAGACAAACACAAGCCTCGGAAACATCCGGCAATACATCGACTGGGGGAGTAGGCAGATTGAGGCCCCAAAGTCAACCTAAATCAAACACAGACACGATCACACATACACACACCCAATCCAAATCTCAGAAACAAACCCAATCTCCTAACACATCCACTAACCAAACCAATAACACATCGACTTGGGGAGGCAGACTGAGGCCCCGTAGTCAACCCAAACCGAACACAAACGCAATTACACACACTCAACCTTCCTCCTGCTCTCAGAGACCAAACCAAGCCTCTGAGGCATCCAAATTGACCTGGGGACCAGCAAGACTGCGACCCCGTAAACAATCCACCCCAACAATTCCCACCTAATTCCATACTCTTGAAAATGGCTCCAAAAGGAGAGCCGAAACGTCGAGTAAATCTCCACATCACACGCGACTCAACCCGAGAAAACTTATCTTCGCATATATATATATATATATATATATATATATATATATATATATATCAAAAAAACTTTACTCAACTAAATCCACGAGCGGCGAATGAAATCCTGATCCTTCAATTAACCAGATGAAAATAAACAATTAAGAAATACATCAACAATCACTAAATTCGTTAAATAATTGAGTCTAGAAAATCAGTAACAATTATCTCTACTTTTCCGCCGTTACTGAAGAAATATGACTGTGAAAAAATTATAAGCCGGAGACGTGGAGGAAAGCAAGTAAGTAAGGCCAAGTAAAGAAAGCCTCTATTGAATAATTTAACTCCTTTTAACAAGATGTTTTAGCCAATTTTATTGACCAATCTTCAGTTGTTAAAATAAAAATTCCTAATATTTATCTCAAACATACCGTCCTACCGTAAACTATTATATATTAAATCAAAAGCGTGCAAAAACAGATTTAAGTGTATTAGCTAAGAAATATGAAATTTGTTTCATTTAACGTTTCGATTTTTGCTTTAAGCGAAGAAATATATTTCCCAACTAATATTTACAGGGATGCTTTATATTATTTGCTTATGTATACAAGTGAACTCTTTTCAACTGAAGAATGTTGAATAAAATTAGCCGAAATATCTAGGCTGTACGTAAAAAAACGTAACACTTTGTTTCTTCTTAAAAAGATTTGTTCTAATCCAGTGGTTCCCAACCTTTTTTTGACCCATTGCCCCTTTCTGGAGGTTGACTAACACCTATCGCCCCCCCCCCCTTTACATTTTCATTGTATACCTAATTTTAATTTGAAGTAAAGTGTAAATAATAAAGCAGTTTTATTATTGTAAACAATTTTATTACCGTAGGCCTATATACAGGGCCGCAGACAGACTTGACAGGCCCCGGAGCTACTTAGTAATACTTAGTAATAGCCCCCCCCTCCCCCAAAAAAAAAAAACTTAAAGTTTTTTTTTAGTATATAAAAGGCTATTGTGGCCTTCATGCCAACAATTTTTTACACAGTTTTTGACACAACTTTTGAAATAGTTATTCATAGCTTACAATATTTATTTAAATAAAGTTATATAAAATTTTTTCAAAATTTCCTAAACAAAGAGTTACAATAATTTATCGAGGCCGGACAGGATTTCCTGGGGAATTTGTGGGTATGGAAAATTTTTTGAAAATTAGCCACTGAAATCTGCGTTTTTAGCTATCCTGAGTCGTGAAAAAGACTAAACTTGATTTGAGCTTAAAGGGCCCGGGCCTCCTGAAGAAAAAAAATTTCAAGAAAATGATTTTTTTAATTGAAATTTAGAATTTGAGTTAAAAGTGACGTTTCAATTCTAGATTGGAATTATTTTCAGACTATTTTATTTTTATGATAATATTTTGTCTTCTTCTATCCTGACCATCCTGTAAATAGGAGATTTTTCTCTTTGATTTTTATTTTTTTTAAATTTTAGTAAATAATTTTTCTCCCTTTGAATACTCATCGCCCCCCAATCGCCCCCCGCTTATTTATCGCCCCCCTGATATCTCAAATCGCCCCCAGGTTGGGAACCACTGTTCTAATCTAACTTAATGATAATGTAATTTATTAAACATTTAATATGAAATATCTTATACATTTTTAAGTAAATTTAACACAAATCGATATCATTTTAATTAATAATTACAATTTATAAGTTGAAGAGAAGTTGCTGTTGATGTTATGGAATGGAAAAGAGCAAGTAGAGGTGCAGCAAATGAAGAGAGCCTTTGGATGCCAAATGCCGAAAAGGTGACATTTCGGACAAAATTTTATTCGTCCATCCTCAGTGCTTGTAGGCTTATAAACTAATTAGGCACAAAGTTGTCTTATGTGTCTCAAGAAACATTGACACTCGCCTGTTTTTATAAAAAAATATACATGTGCACATATTCGTGCCACAACAACAATGACATCTTTGTGCTTAATTAGTTTATAAGCCATTAGGGCTGAGGATTGACAAATAAAATTTTGTCCGAAACATCTCCCTTTCGGCATTTGGCATCCAAAGGCTCTCTTTATTTGCTGCACTTCTACTTGCTCTTTTACATTCCATAGTTACAATTTAAATCAAACAAAGACAAAAATGTCGAAATTTTTTTATTTAACGCCAAATTTCTAAAATTTTAAAATAATCTTTCCATTTCAAAATAAAGAATTATTATATATATATATATATATATATATATATATCATGTGGTGGTTCATAAAGTAATTATGGAAAACATTTTAAACAAGTATTTATTAATTTAAATAAGCGAAATTTCGCTTATTTAAATTAGTAAATACCCTGGTTATAATGTTTTTCTTTCCATTTCAGTTTTTATCTGCCTATTTCATTGGAAATTCTTATAAAAACAAAATTGTTAATTAATATCCAACTAAACGTTTCGAAATTATTTTGATTTACCTCACAAATTGAAAATCAACATTTTTTACTTTGTTTGATTTGTATTTGTTAAATTTACTTAGGAATGTATCAATATTTCATATTAAATGTTTCTTAAATTAGAGTATCATTAAGGTAGATTAGAACAGGTCTTCCAAAGAAGAAACAAAATGCTATGTCTTTTTTGACGAACAGTGTACTTAATTATTTAATAGAGGCTTTGTTTCCTGGCTGTTTTTTCTCACACCTCCAGCTCATCCTTTGAAGATATCTCTATTCAGTAATAGACTCTGAAACACTTAGGGAAAAATTATAGCCAAGAACCATTGTCTGAGTAGTGATTAAGAAATCAAAAGCTACTTATGTTTTGGTCCATGCAAAACAAAGGACTAATTCTCCTATTATTAGAACTTGTAGAACAAATTAAATCAAAAAATTCAAAACTATCTATCCTTATTAGCTCAGATACTACACCAAAACAACACTATTTACTCGATATTAAAAAAAAAAATTTAATTTCAGAGCTGTGTACAATCAAGACGATTTGGAAGCTCGTTCGCAGATGCATTTAGCATCCACAATGGCAGGTGTTGGTTTCGGGAACGCGGGCGTTCACCTCTGTCACGGCATGGCCTACCCTATTGCTGGCAATGTCCGTGATTTTAAACCGGATGGTTATAGGTATTTATAAAATAAAACAGAGAGAAAGAAAGAAAAGAAAAGAAATTAAATTTAAGTTGATCTTTACCTGTTTTTGCAGTGATGACCATGCTATAATTCCCCATGGACTTTCTGTAGTTATGTCCTCGCCGGCTGTTTTTGAATTCACCTCTGATGCATGTCAAGATCGTCACCTGGAGGCAGCCAGCCTTCTCGGAGCCGATGTCACCCAGGCCAAGCGTGACGATGCAGGTGAGTCTTGTAGCCTCCTGATAAAAAAAAAATTAATTTTATTAACGGATCGATGAAGCTTACTTCAATTTTGTTTGTAGAGGGGAAATAGCATTCAAAGGAAAAAAATAAATAGAGAAATTTTCAAAATTCTAACTTAAAACGAGCTTAATAAATAAATAAAGTGATAGATGATGGATGGGGTAAAATTTGTTTATATATATATAAAGAGAATAGAACAATTGTTGCTAGTATGTTTAAATACAACATATTCTTGATATATATATATATATGATTTTTTGATATTCAAAATATCTAACTGGATGTTTATAAGGTGATCAATTATAATAATAAAATAAACTTGGAATATACAGTACCCTCCATAAGTTTGGAAACACCCTAGAAAAATGTTCAATATAAAGGAAATACAAAAAAAATTGTTCTATTTTTGTTTATAAATCTTTATTTATTACAGACGACAAAAAGAAATGTATATATATATGTATATGTACATTTGCAACAAATTCTTAAAATAATGAATAAAAAACTAAATTTTACATTCATCAAAGAAACCTCCTTTTGCTTTAATTACTGCGTTGCACACAGTGAATCAAATTTCGCAAGGAATCTGTCGGGATATTTTTCCATTCTTGCTGGAGAACCTCCCAAAGATGTACCTCGCTCGTTATTCGCTGTTCGCGAACTCTTCTGTCTAATTCATCCCATAATAATTCGATTGGATTACAATCTGGGGACTGGGGAGGCCATTCCATGTTCCGTAGAATTTTCTTATTTTCTAATGACTGCAAATAGTTTTTACATAAACGAGGCGTATGCCCCAATGAGGCTTAATACGAACATTCATAAACCCAAAACATACGCCTCGTTTATGTAAAAACTATTTGCAATCATTAGAAAATAAGAAAATTCTACGGAACATGGATGATTTGATGAATGTAAAATTTAGTTTTTTATTCATTATTTTAAGAATTTGTTGCAAATGTACATATACATATATATATACATTTCTTTTTGTCGTCTGTAATAAATAAAGATTTACAAACAAAAATAGAACAATTTTTTTTGTATTTCCTTTATATTGAACATTTTTCTAGGGTGTTTCCAAACTTATGGAGGGTACTGTATATAATAGCGAGAAAACATTTTGAGAAATAAATATCAAGTTCTATGGAACTCATGAGAATCTGCTCCTTCTTAGCAACCAGGGTCATAGCTCTAGGAAGGGCTCGAAAGGTTTTGAAGATTCCCATGGCAGGACCCTATCCTCTCCCAGCCCCCCGACCCGGCCCAACTCAAGAAATATAATCCAGCTTAGCTACTTAACTCCTCATATATTCACTTTGTAAAAATCCAGCTACTTTTTTTGAATAGCAGAAAAATGATATATATTAGACCGGTCCTTATTTTAATTATTTCGAATTTGTTAGCTCTAAAAACATTTCATTTGGTGTTAAAAATAACAAAAAAAAAAAAAAAATTGTGCACGAATGGACAATTTCCTCAAGCCACTCTTTGATTTTATTATTAGAAATAAGACTAAAAATCGTTTGTTTGTTTTTTTTTTTTATTCAAAATTATTTGAAAAATGAACCTTATACTAAAATATTTTAATGAATCATGATTAATTTCTTAAAAGAAAATAAAATCCTTGGCCAAGTTCAAATTATTTGCTTCGATTTGACATAATACGGGGGCTGGTTTGTGCTTTGCTTGAAAACTAGGTCGCGATTTATTATTTTTTCCATGCAAACGTCACATTTACGAATTGTTAATATGAATAGTATGTGAATTTAGAGTTCTTACAACAGCCGCACCAGAAATACTAATTTTTGGAAATTTCCCAAGAATGTTAGCAAGTCGATCCATCGAATTGGATTTGACTACGTTCAAGGTTTTCAAATTCGTCAAAACTTATCTATAGTGAACGATGCTGTTTAAAGAGGTGCCAAATTAATTACAAATTCTAATTACACAATGAAGAAGAGAAACAATTCCTTTTTCAAGTGAAAAAAGAAAAGAATGTAATATTAATTATCCTACTTTTAAAAGACTTCACTATTAAATAAAATTAATAGTAATTCATTAATATTTTCGTTTAAGGTTCATTACAACGCTTTTTTTTTTCAAATAATTTTGATTAAAAAATTAAAAAAAAAAAAAGAAATTTTAGTCTTAATTCAAATAATAAATTCTAGGAGACTCAAATAATAAAAACAAACAGTGGCTTGAGACCAATCGAGCACAAATTTTTGTTGTTTTTGTGACACCAAATGAAATGTTTTTTAGCACTTGTTGTGATATAAATTCGAAAAAATAATTTTATTCATATTTATGTCATTCTAATATATATATATATATATATGTATTATATATCAAGATCTTGTATATTAAGATATTAGTAGCAATTGTTCTATTCTCTTTTGAAATATATATATATTGTACATTATCAAATTTAATATATGGTCAGATGATTACTTTAATCACTTGAAAATATATTTTAAATGTCAGCCCCTGATTTGATTTCTCTCTGTCTGGCAATGAGTTAAATTTATTTTCTTATAAAGAGTATTTATGTTGATGATATACTATTTAATTTGGAGCCTCGCCGATAAGAGAATTTATTTTTAAACTATTTGTCACTAAATGTCATTTCGAGCCTAATTTGGACCATACTTCAGGAAAGAATTAATCTTAAAATAGATCACAAACAACAACAAACAAATAAATTATAAATTAATTTCATCAGTCATGATGATCCATAAACGTTATGAAATAAGTTTAAAGGAAAAGATGTAAATTTATTACATTTAGTGATTGATGTGAGATTTATTCTCAAGCGATTAAAGAAACTAGGTAATCAAATGAGATAAGATCAGGTAATTATACATTTTATAATAAGGAAAAGCAATAATTATATATCTAATAAATGCTAGATTAAATGTTTTGAAATTTGCTACTAAAAAATAAAAAAATGTCAAAGTGGAGTGGAAATTTAATGAGCTTTCAAGAGATGCAAAAAATTAAAAAAATAACCAGCTAAATAATAATAATATCAATAAATAATAAATATTAGAAATCATTTTAGTTTTAATGTAAAAAAATAAAATTGAATTTGTCAAGGTTATGAATTCAAATTTCTAAAAAGTGATTAAAATCATTTCTATATATATTTATTTATTGAAATTATTAATCTGTGTTATTTAAATTAAAGGTGTATTACTTACTTTTGTTTGTCGGAGGCATTCTTTTTCTTCTAATATTGAAAATAAATTTAATTTTCTGTGAGTTGACAGGTGGGAAAAGGAGGCAAAAACTGAAAGTCAGAGAGGTGAACTGAGTTAGTGTGCAAATTCGATTTTAATGGTCGTTCACATTTAGAAAGTAAATCAAAGAATATTAATTATATTATATTATAATTAATAAATATGAAAATGCATTTTTTTAAATATTTTTTGTAGACAAATTTTTTAAATATAAAATGTGCCAAGTTTAAAATTAATGGGAATTTTTTTATATTTTTTTAAGGATCTTTTTGATATATAAGTAATGTCAAGAACCAGATTCAAATTTACCTGTCAAATTGAGCGCCCCTAGTGGCAGAACTGAAAAGGACAATGAACTTGAAATTTAGATATAAGGATTTACTTACCTTTTCACTTTATCTTTTGTTCTTTGTGTGCAGCCTCCACGTGCTTATAATTTATGTTAATTAATCGTTCTAAAATCATTTAATATTGTGCTTTATTTTGGATTCTAAGTATATTTTAAGTTGGGTTAAGAGATTATATTTGTGTTTTAATTATTTGGGCATTGTGATTTATCCCCACCTCTTACCTATTCCTGAATCCCATTCGTAACATTTGGCGACCGGTGACATAACAAAGACTGCATATTAATAAAATAGTGAATAGTATCAATTGATCAGTGCATTTAAAAAAGAATAAATTGAGAAAAAATGGAAAAGATAAAGAAATCAAGAACCGTGCTAAGAAGTCAATTTACTAAATTGATAAATGAAATCAAGAAACTTTTAGAAACCGATCAAGACGACTCAAACATACTCCAGATGCATTTAACTTTATTAGAAGAAAGAAATGGACAATTAGTAAATCTTAATGAAGAACTTTACCTACTCATGTTAGAAAATAACAGCAGTGAAGATGAATTGATACTCGAAGTAAGTAACGCAGATGATTATAAAACTAAGTATCTACTCCATAAATTAAAATTAGAAAAATGTATTAAAGATTGTAATTCAGAGACTTCGAGTCACACTTCTCAAAAATCTAGAAAGGGAAAGATAAATTTAAAACTTCCAAAACTTGAACTTGTTAAATTCGGAGGTGAAATAAAAGATTGGTTAGGATTTTGGGGCCAATTTCAAAAAATTCATCAAGACGAGGAAATCGTTGCAGAAGATAAATATCAATACTTGAGACAGGCCACTGTTCCCGGTTCAAAGGCAAGAGAAATAGTTGACAGTTTTCCTGGATCGGGGAAGTATTATAAAGAAGCTATAGAGACATTAAAATCTCGTTTTGGAAGGACCGACATATTGGTCGAATTTTATATTAGAGAAATTTTAAAGATTATAATAAATAATTCAACAACAAATGAAAAATTCACGATATCGTCACTATATGATAGTTTGGAGTCACATTTAAGAGCTCTAAACAATATGTGGGAGGAAGCGGAGAAATGTGGACCTATTCTCTACCCTTTGGTAGAGTCTTGTTTGCCCGAAGAAATTTTAAGAACTTGGCAAAGAAGCACTCTATCAAAGGGAGATACACATAAAGTGAGACTAGAAATGCTCATGAAATTTTTAAAATCAGAGGTAGAGAATGAACAACGAATTACAATGGCGCTATCAGGTTTTGGCCTAAAAACAACAAACGAAACAGCAAAGGCCAAAAAAGAGAAACAGAAACAAGACATCCCTACAGCATCAACCTTGATAACAACAAATGTGAAACCACATGAGAAGAAGACATGCATATTTTGCGGCAATACGAATCATAAAAGTGACCAGTGCTTCAAAGCACAGAAAATGTCCTACGAGGAAAAGAAAAAGATTTTGTCCGAGAAGAAGTGTTGCTTCATCTGTTTAAACAAAGGACACTCTGCACAAAAATGCAGACTGTCGTGCAAATGTGTTATTTGTAACAGGAAACACCTTCCTCTAATGTGCCCAGATATTCCAAAAAAGGAGGAAGAGTCGTCTGAAGAAAAAACAACTAATTGTGCGAGCTTCTGCAAAAACCCCAAAATATTCCTTATGACATTAAGGATAAAAATAAAGAGCCAGAATGGGGGACTAATTGTTAGAGCGTTAATAGATAGTGGATCACAAAGGTCTTATGTTTGCAAACAAATATTAAAGAAATTAAATTGCAAACCAGTGAAAGAGGAGACTGTTATTCACTCCTTATTTGGTGGAGTAAATTCTCAACCACAAAAACATTTCATATATGAACTAGAGTTAGAAAGCCTACATAGAAAATTTGTGTGCCAAGTTGAGGCTATGGACCAAGAGAAAATTTGTGATGCGATAAATCCAGTAAGTCCTGGCCCATGGATAGAAGAGCTTAAGAATAAAAATATAAAGTTAAGTGATCTAAGTGATCAAATAGAATCCACAGACTCTATCGGACTCTTAATTGGAGCCGATATTTGTGGCAAATTATTTACCGGGCGTCGAGAAATTTTGAAAAGTGGAATGGTTGCCATAGAAACAGAGCTTGGATGGACTTTGATGGGAAAAGTTCCTTCATTGTCAGACGAATATGAAACGTCGCTTTCTATGACCTCAACGCTCAAAAATTTAGACATATCACAACTCTGGGATCTAGAGACAATCGGCATACGGGAAACCGGAGTGCAAAATCCCAGAGAAGAAACAAGAGCAAGAACTAAAGTAAATTTTTTAAATACTTTAAAAATAAACAATGAGGGAAGATACGAAGTCAGTCTACCCTGGTCAGATGATCACTCTCCACTCCCAACCAATAGATTGATAGCGGAAAAAAGATTAAAGAACACTCAAGAGAAATTGAAACAATTAAACATAAATAAAGAATATGATCAAATAATCAAGGAATGGAGTCAAGAAGGCATCATCGAAGAAACTGAGTCAGCGAAGAGCTTAAAAGAACACTATCTGCCTCATAGAGCCGTCATAAAAGAAGGCAGCACAACGAGAATAAGGCCGGTATTTGATGCATCCGCAAAGGAAAAAGGATTTCCATCTCTAAACCAGTGCTTAGAAGAAGGTCCGAACCTAATTGAAATGATTCCGGGGATCTTACTCCGATTCAGAGAACACGAAATAGGCGTGTTAGCCGACATAAAGAAGGCGTTCTTGCAAATTAGTGTTCGTCCTGAGGATAGAGACTCCTTGAGGTTCCTTTGGGAAGAAGGTGAAAGACAAAAAATATATCGACACGCCAGAGTCGTATTCGGCTTAAAGTGTAGTCCCTTTATGTTGGGAGCTACTATCGAATACCACCTTAAGAAACTCTTGGAAGAGCGTAAAGAAAAATATCCCGATTGGGTCTTAGAAAAACTAATGAAAGGGTTTTACGTCGATAATACTGTGACGAGTGTGAGAAACCTCGAAGAACTCCATGTTCTTAAGGCAGAAGCCACGAACATCATGAAAGAAGCGCGTTTCGAGCTGAGAGGGTGGGAGTCTTCGTTCTCTAAATTCGAAAATGAAAAAAGAGAAGATATCAGTAGAGTGTTAGGATTGTTGTGGGACAAAGAATCTGATGAGATTGTAGTAAACGTGGAGGGTCTGTCTGACATACAATCTCAACCAATAACGAGAAGAGTGATTCTTTCAACAACAAATAAAATATTTGATCCGATTGGGTTTACATGTCCAGTAACACTTAAACCCAAACTGATACTACAAGAGATCTGGGACAAAAGGATTAGTTGGGATGATGAAGTGGATACAGACACCCAACAACAATTCAAAAAATGGCTTGGAGAAATCAGGGACTTCCTTCCAGAAGTAAAACTAAAAAGATGGATGGGAACGCATGGAGAGCGGAGTATCCACGTCTTTTGCGACGCAAGCCAGTATGCCTATGCCACGGTAATCTTCTTAAGAGTTCAGGGCGCTCAAGGCATAAGCCTTAGTCTCTTAGGAGCAAAATCCCGAGTGGCACCGAGAAAGCAATTAACGATACCAAGATTAGAATTATTAGCCGCGCTAATTGCAGCAAGGTTAATTGATTCTATCTTAAAAGCGCTAGGATGGGAAATAGACGTGACCTGTTGGACTGATTCCACTACGGTCCTGGCGTGGATCACAAGAAGTGAAGCCTGGACAATCTTCGTTGCAAATAGGGTAAAAGAGATTCGAAAACTAACAGACCCGAAAAGCTGGAGACACATTAAGGGTGAAGAAAATCCGGCAGATCTACCATCGAGAGGATGTACGGTGAGCCAACTAGTGAAAGGAAAATGGTGGGAGGGTCCCGAGTGGCTAAAAGGGCCACCGGAATCTTGGCCTTCGTCCAATTTTAAAACAAATATAAAAGAAGAAGAAAATGTTATTATAGAAAAGACGTTAATTGTAAATCTACAAAAGAAGAAAGATTGTTTCTATACCAATATTTCGTCATATAAGAAAATAATCAAAATCCAAGGGTGGATATTACGTTTTATAAATAACTTGCGAAATAGAGCCGCTAAGAGAAAAGGTAAAGAGTTTGGAAAACTTCAAGTTTCGCCTGAGCTGAAAGTAGAAGAGTTTGAAAAGGCGGAAGAAATAGTTCTTAAATTGATACAAGAAGAATCGTTCACCGGACTGGATGACCCTAAAATTAAGACATTAAATCCAGTCTATACTAACTCTAAATTAATAAGACTAAAGACAAAAATTTCCCGACGAGAAGATACTTACCAGTTCCTCCATCCTATTGTTCTTCCAAAGAATCATCCTATCGTGAATTCCCTAATAAGAGAAACCCATGAATCCAATGCTCACGTAAGCGGTCAAATGTTGCTAGGAGTACTGAGAGAGAAATATTGGGTGTTAGGGGGCCGAAGAACAATAAGAAGCGTCGTCGGAAAGTGCGTAAGATGCAAGAGATATACAGCAAAACCAATGGATGCTGTACCAGCCGTTTTGCCGAAAAATCGAGTCCAAGATGCTGCTGTTTTCGAAGTAACGGGTGTGGACTTTGCTGGACCCATCTTTCTGAAACAGGGGACGAAAGCATGGATAGCATTGTTCACATGTGCTGTATATAGAGCTGTTCACCTAGAACTTGTAGAATCGCTCTCCACGGATTCTTTCTTGCAAGCCTTTCGAAGATTCATTGCTCGAAGAGGTCGTCCGCGGTTGGTCTACAGCGATAACGGGACGAATTTCGTCGGTGCAGAGAGAGCCTTAAGTAACATCGATTGGCAGAGGGTGACGCAACTTGGTGTCGAGAAAAGAATCCAATGGATATTCAATCCACCTAGTGCTCCATGGTGGGGTGGATGGTGGGAGAGACTAGTAGGTTTGATGAAAAAATTGCTCAGAAGAGTCCTAGGACGTGCCTGCCTAACTCTAAGTGAAATGATGACTGTTTTATGCGACTGCGAAGCTGTGATGAATAATCGCCCAATTACCTATGTATCCGAAGATAGTGAAGATTTGAAGCCACTTACACCTGCAATGTTCATCAGAGGTGGACCAGAAGGGCGAACCACGGATATAGACCTAATTGAAAGTTCCTCATTAAACAAGAGACTGAAGTATAGATATAAAATACTTTCTGATTTGCGTCAGCGATTCCGAAAAGAATATCTCGGCCAGTTGAACCATAGAGTGCTATCAGGCAAAAGCTCAGATATTGAAGTGGGAGATGTTGTTCTCATTGGCCAAGAAAACGTGAAGAGAATTGAATGGCCGCTAGCACGAGTCATCGCTCTAATTCCCGGATCCGATGGTGAAATAAGAATCGTGCGCCTCAAGACATCTCGAGGAGAACTTCTTAGACCGATTCAGAAACTATATCCTCTGGAAATATCATCGGGAGAAGATCCTATTGAAATTGTTCCTGGAGAAAATGAAGACATAGGTTCGACAGATCCCTCTCCAAAAACCGAAAGTCCAGTGACGAACACAACGAAGAAGGGACGAAAGGTGCAGCTACCAATAAGATACAGAGAGTGAGTTGCGTTTACAGCAACTCAGGTGGGAGAATGTCAAGAACCAGATTCAAATTTACCTGTCAAATTGAGCGCCCCTAGTGGCAGAACTGAAAAGGACAATGAACTTGAAATTTAGATATAAGGATTTACTTACCTTTTCACTTTATCTTTTGTTCTTTGTGTGCAGCCTCCACGTGCTTATAATTTATGTTAATTAATCGTTCTAAAATCATTTAATATTGTGCTTTATTTTGGATTCTAAGTATATTTTAAGTTGGGTTAAGAGATTATATTTGTGTTTTAATTATTTGGGCATTGTGATTTATCCCCACCTCTTACCTATTCCTGAATCCCATTCGTAACAAGTAATAATGACAGAAATAAATAGAAAATAATAATTTCATAAGCATAACGATTTTATAAATACTTATATAAAATTATTTATACACCTATGAGAACCTCGAAACCCCAATCTTAACACATTCAACAAAGGGTGGATACAAGGGGGTAAGGAGGTTATTACCCCGCCCCCTCCGAAATTTGAAAAAAAAAAATATTTTTTTAGGAATTAAATTTTATTTTTAATACTTAAAAATTTGATTTGTATATATATTCTGGTAAACAAGTACAGAATGCACCTTTAAATTACCGAAAGTAAGAAAAAATTGTGTGCTGTGCGACCAGTACCAGCCAGATTACCACCCCCCCCCCCCCCCTCGAGAAACGTCTCTAGATCCGCTCTTGTTCAACAACCATTCTATTTAAAAAAAAAAAAAAAAAAAATGAGCTATTCAAGAAAAACAATGTATTTATGGGGATAATAGAGCCCAGCCCCACCAACAAAATGGGGGCTCATATTTTTAGAATATCGTACAAAACAAAACAAGTCATTTGTTGCTTCTAATCAAGGGGCTCGCCCCCTGAACCTCCTTTCTCGCCTTTGGTCGCCAATTTAGGATACTTAAATACTCAGTTGTCTTTATAAAAGGGGTTGGTTCCCTACAATTAATCTGAATTAATAATAGCTAAAAAAAACAATGAAAATTTTTCTGTAGCACAAGTGTAGGAAAATAAAATTTTCATTTAAACTTATATTTATATATATTTATTTATTTTTTTTTAAAGAAAAACTTTTCAAATCTCTGAAACGAAATCTTATAGTGAAAAGTTCAGATACAGCTTCTATGAATTAATTTATTATTCATAAAAGATTGAGGTATCTGAGTACTTGTGCAGATAAGGAAAGATTTTTCAATATTTAAAATGCCTAGGATTTTTTACAT
>JAKCPI010028057.1:0-25764 GCA_023213315.1 Euborellia annulipes | reverse complement strand
TGGCGTCGACAAGCGCGGAGAGGTTAAGGATTGAAGGCTCCATGGCTGCTGGGCCTCTACTCACCTCTACTGAATGACGAAAGAGAGGCGACGGTCGCCGCAGACGCGGCTAAACAATCAAATCACGTGATATCAAAGGTTCATTCTTATTGGTCCAAATATATTCAAACAATTTAAATTATACAATAAATATTGAATACACATGCAATACTAAAAAATCTGGTGTGCCTGGCGCACAGCATCTTAAATTAATACAAAATTCCATAAGAATTGGAAAAAAATTTTTAAAATGTGTAAAAAATTTCAAAGGGATTTTTTTACATTGGTTCTATGGAAGGAAGAGCCGGAAAATGAATTTGAAAAATCTGAAATACTACATCAGTAAGGCTTTAAACAATCTTTAAGAAAAATTTTACTGATATATTTTTCGAAAAGCATCTAAAAAATAGTTTATTTCTATTAATTTCAATTGGTTGGTATCCAATTTAATTGAAATCTCCTCTATATCGGTTTTTCCTTTCTCTTACCTATATATGTAAATATATAGATAGAAAGTATTGGATTCATTTCCAAAATTCAATGTCCAGATTTTGATGGATATACACGTTTTGAGGTCCCCTGAATAAAAAAAAAATGGTCTTCGCAACATGGTCTGGCTGTCTGTGAACAAAATATCTCAAGAACTAAAAGAGCTAGGAAGTTGAAATTTTATATTTAAGTTAGGCACCTCCATAGGACGTGACACGAAGCTTTTGAACAAAATCGGCCAAAGAGTACTAGTACTTTACTGATGCACTTTTTCAATATTTTTTTTTTTTCGATTTTCTCAAAATTCCATTTTTTTCAAGGATTTTATGACCCGATATAGGTCTTGAATTTTTTTCCTAGAAGCTACCATCAGCCCCCAAAATATATCCAAAATTCAAATCAATCGATTCAGCTGTTCCTGAGAAAAAAAATTTTTTCTGATTTTTACATGTTTTGCCTTTTCTCAAAAACCAATTGAGTTAGCGATCTGAAACTTTCATCATCTTATTATTTTATTAATACCTACAAATCCCCGTATCGTTGAAATATTTTCCAAGGGCAAAAACCACAAAAGCTTTAATAAACACAAGGTTTAGTATTATTTTATACAAAAAAGTATATTTCTTTAATTATTTATTAGCTTTATTTAAATCTCTATCTAAAAATAGATTAACATTGAAATTAGCACACTATTTCACAAAAAAAGAAACAATAAGTACTTAATTTTAGATTTCTTTAAGTGAATGATTATTCTTATTCTTAACAGTATAAACTCTATCCAAAATTTATAAATATTATTATATATACATATGTCACAAATCCTTATATCAAGTTGTTAAATCTAGTCCAAAGTGTAGCTGATTTTTATAAAATTTATTATGGTCAAATTTCATAATTCAATAAATTCATTCATAGGACATGCCAAATTTTATTTTTAATTCTTGCACACATCTTTTATTCTGCTGATTACGTCCCTAGTAAATTTTCTAAATATGCTTCCCAGATTCTCAAAAGAAGATAATTCATTAATTAAAAATAAAAAAGTTATTAATTAATAAAATTGTTTTATGACACCCTAATCAAATTTGTTAAAAGATAATATAGAAGGAGGCAACGAAATATAGCATTAAAAGCTAGTATTTAGATCCTTGAAAGAGTAGTTAAATATAAAACTGTCTCTCTAATGCTCTGAATGCTTTATCAATCAGCGGGAGACTTTCCGGAGCATAATAAATGCATTGGCGAAGGATGTATGGAGGCAGAGGCTGCCAAGAAAAAAATGTACATTTATTATGCACCGAAACGTCTCCGGCTGATTGGTAAAGCATTCAGAGCATTTTTTCTTGGCTGCCTGTCACTAAAAGTCAACAGCCTCAACTTGAACCTCTTTTACAATTTTATGTTTTTTTAATGCTATCTTTGAATATATGCACTCGTGTTGAGGGTATTTATATATATATTATATTTATATAATTTATATATTTATAATTTGGCACTCATAGGAAATCATACAAAATATTTGTTGAATTAGTAAATATTTTTTATATCTATAATAATTATACAGGTACCGCCGAGAGTCGCACCACGGATCCGTCGATTTACGCTCAGTAGGGCATGTTGAGCGTAAATCGACGGATCCGTGGTGCGACTCCCGGCGGTACCTACATTTTTCGCTTATTTAAATTAATAAATACTTGGTTATATGTTTTTCATAATTACTTCATGGACCAACACATGATGTATATATATAATTCTTTAATAATTATACAGTTTGCTTGCATAAATAAGCATAAAACAAATTCACTTCATGTGTTTATAAAAGAAAAATTACAGTATGAAAGTGAATAGTTAAATAATATATATATATATATATATATATAACGACGTTCTAATTAGTAAAGTGCATAACTCCATTTTTGTTTATTTTTCAAGAGAGCCAAAAAACATTTCATTGTCATTGTTAGAGCCACTGTTAAACACTTTTGGTGCGGCAACTTTTCGAACTGAAAAATTTGAATTTCACTCTTACCCAGTTCAGGGCATAAGGAGAATGACATTTTTCAACAGAAAATACAAAAAAATGATTTTCGATAAAAATTGGACTTAGACACTTTTCTACTGAGAGTGTCTATATATACATGTGTGTATATATATATATATATATATATATATATATATATATATATATATATATATATATATTACATATATATGACTTAAGGTACACGACATACGTACACACCGCGCTCCACTCCGCTCGCGATCACTGTGTTCGTTAGATTAGTACGGGGTTTTGAGTTGCGCGCGAGCGGATCGCCTCGATACATCTCCTGTCGGTTTTTCCGACGAACACTTTGATGGTTCGTAGCATAGATTTGGACGGCGGCTCTAGCGGCTTGCGAGCACTATATTTTAAATCACTGAAATTAATAGGCTTTAAATGTTTGTAGCTTTTCTTGGGATCGCGGCAGGTCCGTCAAAATGAATAATTTCACCGAACATGGGACGAGCAACGAACAGGAGCCGCGATCGGAGCAGAGCGCAGATGTGTACAGGGACAAAATTAAATCCCACCCATGCGTTTTCTACTTGTGATTATTTCATTGTTTTTGAAAAAATATTATATATTTTTTAATGGAAACTTTCATGATTCAAACCTAGAAACTTTCCAATAAAGATTTTCATTTTCTTTTATAAAAACAATGAAATAATCACAAGTAGAAAACGCATGGGTGGGTCTTAATTGTGGCGCTCACTCTACATAACTTAAAATAATCGGCTTGGGTAGAAGGGTTCACAGTAAATAGGGCTAAAAAAATTATGTCTCGAAGTTCCGCCACTTTTGTTTCACAATCCATTTTAGGTATAAAATTTGAAAGTTTTATTTGTACAGAAAATTAAATTTAACTATTTCTAGTAGCTACTATAATTATATAGTTATGAAAGGTGATTAAAAAGTTCGACGACATATTTTTAAAAAATTATTTTAAAAAATTTACAAATTAGCCGTTTCACCGTTTCCACTGCTACAAGGGCTGTAAAGTTTAACCTCCGGCGATTTAAAAATCACAGAATGAACAGTAGCCATGGTACAGTGAGGGACAATATTAAGTCCCCATTTTCTATATGTGATTATTTCATTGTTTTTAAAAAAATATTATATATTTTTTAATGGAAACTTTCATGGTTCAAACCTAGAAAATTTCCAATAAAGATTCAATTTTCTTTTATAAAAACAATGAAATAATCACAATTAGAAAACGCATGGGTGGGACTTAATATTGACCCTCTCTGTACAGCATTCACTCTTCAATTCGCACATTATTGCACAAATAATATCATGAGCGTCATCTTTTTAGCCGGTTCTCACCAGAACCGCCTCTGGACATTTTTTGCTGTTTCCGAAACTCAAGAAACTCTTGAGAGGACAGAGATGAAAAAATAAAAATTGCCAGACTCTTAGGCTGACACCAATTGAGCAAAACGTTTTTGAACAAAACATTTTGTTCAAGAGCAAAACGTTTTGCTCAATGCCAACGCACACAGATTAGGCAAAATGTTTTGCCATTCAGCAAAATGTTTTGTCATTGAGCGCCTAATCGGTGGGCGTTGGCATTTTTTGCTCAATGGCGAACATTTTGTCCAATGCCAACGCACACCGATTGAGGAAAACTAAGCGTTAATGGCAAAACATTTTGTTTAAAGTTGAATCATGCTCAATTGTGTTTTGCCTCCTCGGTGTGCGTTGAGCCATAGAAAAGCATTGAAAAAACAGTTTTAGGCACGATTAGTCAAAAAAGTTTTGTCCAAATAGGTTTTTGTTCAATTGGTGTGCCCCCCCAAAAAAATTTTTCCCCCCCTTTTTGAAAGGGAGGGGAAAATTAAAATTTTTTTGGGGGGTTTTAGGAGAAATATCCAATAACTTGTTAATTTTTTAAATAAATTTAAAAAAGTCAGAGCTGAAACTTTTTGATCTCCTCTCATATATATCAAATATTCTTCAGCCGAAAAGAAATTCAAAGTTTTTCTAAAATGATTATTTGATATAAAATACTTAAATGATTACATTCAATTATTTTCATTTCTAATTAATAAACTTATCGAGCGAATTCTTTAAATAAATAGACTTATATTCTTAAGATATTAAATATTAAAAGTAAAAATGGAAGACAAAATCATTTCCAATAGGAAACTTTAAAAGGAAATTTTGAATTTCATTGGATTTATTTTATATATTTTAATAGACTAGATTTAGAATGTAGACTAGATAACTTTAAATTAAAAAAAAAATCATTCACTTTTTCTACTGTTTTCAGAGAACATTTTTTGGACAGCAACTTAAGAAAAATCCAACTCTACTCAATGAGAGCAGAATGAGGAAGGACATCTTCATAATATGATGTAAGTTTTAATAGGAGAATTAAATTTAAGTATGATACACAAGGTTTTTTTGTTTCAATGATTTATTTATTTAACATAACACTTTATACGCATTTCATCACGATATGTGTCATCATTTCAGTATGTAATTCACTTCCGTCAGTATGTATTCACTCCCGATGATGACACATATGGAGTCGAAACGCGTATAAAGTGTTATGTTAAATAAATAAACCATTGAAACAAAAAAACCTTGTGTATCATACTTAAATTTAATTCTCCTATTAAAGCATAATGTTACAACTACCAGTTTAAAATTGATGTAAGTTATTTTCCAACTTTTAGCTGATATCATCGTTTCGAAATTTCTTTATTAAAAAATATGAAAATAAAATATTTCCATTTGAAATTCAAAATTAATGATTTTTTTCATGTTTTAAAAGAAATAATGAATTTCTTTTGGAAAAATTATTATCTCAATTTTATTATCAATGACATATCCAGAGGAAATTGAGTTAT
This sequence comes from Euborellia annulipes, assembly GCA_023213315.1. Classification (NCBI taxonomy): domain Eukaryota; kingdom Metazoa; phylum Arthropoda; class Insecta; order Dermaptera; family Anisolabididae; genus Euborellia; species Euborellia annulipes. The sequence continues at coordinate 20,337 of JAKCPI010028057.1, read as the reverse complement.
TAATTTGTGAAGGCGTAAATTTAATTAAAATTGAACATATCTTGTTTTTCTTCTGACTCCATCATCTAAGCCTACAGCCTATTAGATCTTTGTTAAGTATAATAATTTTGATTTCATTATTGTCAAGAAACTTGTCGAATTTCTGATACAAATCTTTAGGCTTCTTAGTTGTACAGTGAGGGACAATATTAAGTCCCACCCATGAGTTTTCTACTTGTGATTATTTCATTGTATTTAAAAAATTATTATAAATTTGTTTTATAGAAGCTTTCATGGTTCAAACCCCATAAAATTTCCAATAAAGATTTTCATTTTCTTTTATAAAAACAATGAAATAATCACAAGTAGAAAACGCATGGGTGGGACTTAATATTGACCCTCACTGTACGCTTTAACTTTCTATTCAATTATTCGATTCATGACTGAAAATGAGATATTAAAATAATCTCGAAAAGCTTCGGAGTACGAAAGACATTTTAACTAATTAAATCTGAGATGTATATTTATGGACATCCGCTGGCTTCCGGGAACCGAATCCGAGATTTATAGTCTATCCCAGACAACGGTGTGCTGGAATATCGGTTCGGGTTCAATTCCCAGTGAGGGACGTTTGGCCACCTTAGATATATTAATAAATCGCAAATTTTATTAGTTAAATTGTAAATTGTGATTATCCGAGTCCATTCAAGTTCATTTATTTATAATAATCTCTTTCAATACATTCCCTAGATCCAGATTTTAATTTTTTTATTTCTTTAAAGACTCACAGTGATTAACTGGGTGCTAAGTGGCTTAAACAAGCATGGTGAACAGAAGAAATGAAAATTCAAATTTTCTGGATATGACACTGATAAGTCTTTGGAAAATACTTGAATATTCAATTCTCAAATATAATTTTTGGGTCTTTATAATGTTCTTTTGGAGAGAATTTTAATTTACTTGGGTCTGGATATTGAGGATTTTCGACGACACCCTTTCCAAATTTAAACTCAAGAAAATCTCTTATGTTGTTTGGTGCTGGAACTTGGCGACCGATAAATTCGATTGTAGAAATAGGATGCAGATAATGTTCCGGGAATGCGACGTCCTGCCGATGTGTTTGAAACCAAGTGTCTTTCGTCATGGTGCCATTTTGTGAATAAAATGGAAAGATATCCACGTGTAAACGATTTACACGGCTATAATGCACTCGAAAAAAATCGCCTTCGGTAGCTTTCTCCCATACAAAGCCATCCTTGTCAACTATTGCTTCCCGTTGAGCGTGTCGAAGCCAAGGACACTTATCCACATCGTCCCTGTAGATGCCTGAAAGAAGATATTTAATTTAATATATATATATAGAGAGAGAAAGAGAGAAAGTATTGGATTAATGTCAAAAATTCGATCTAATTTTGATGGATACGTTTTAAGGTCCTCTGAATCCAAAAAAAATGGTTTTCGCGACATGGTCTGTCTTTGTGTGTTCAACTTAAAGCATGAAGGAATTGAGCAAAGTTGATATTTTATATTTAAGTTAGGCACCGCCCTGAGGCTTTTGATTAAAATCGACCAAAAAGTACTAGTACTTTACTGATGTAATTTTTGAGTTTTTTTAGATTTTCTCAAAATTCGCTCAAACGATTTTGATTAAAACTCAAAAATCAATTATTTTTTAGATGTTCTTTAAAATGTATATTCCCATTTTGCCCTTGATATCTTTTGAAGCACACTTTACTCTTGTACTATAGGAAAGATAGAACAAGCACAGATCACAACTTTCTCTGAAAGGTAAGAGAAAGTTGTGAGCTGTACGACCAATCACACCAGATATTTTCAAAATTTCATTCATTTTAATGTTGAAAAATATTGATGTATGAAGTAATAAAATCGGACTGCCTGGGGTCCGAACCCGCGATATAGGAGGTAGGCACGCTACCTACTACGCCAAACCCGAGGGCAATTATAGGTTAATGGTTGGATAGAAAAATTTTTTTTCCACTCTGGTTATTTTTATTATTTTGATTTTTCTCTATAATTGTAATATAATATTGATTCATACCTAAATCGACATCATAATCCCAGGGCAGTATATCAGACGCACGCATTGCTCCAAGCAATGAGCCACCTTCAAGCCAAAAACGAGCCCCAGCACGTTCCAGTTGGGCAAAAACGTGCCGTGCTGTACGTCGTAATCCATGTAGACAACATGGAGGAGTCCATCTACCAGCCAGTAGATAATCGGGAACATCTCCCAACACTGTTCCAAAACATCGGGGCGTTTCTCTGTTGCATCCATGCCACTCGACCAGTCCTGTTTCGCGTATCACTCGTTTAATTCCTGAAATTTTAAAATCACTTTTACATATATCCTTGGAATTTTTGGAATAAAATAATAAGGATCGTCCTTAATTATTAATCATCTACACGGATCCCATCTTTAGGACAAAGATATTGACAAAGATTTTCACGCATGTTCATTCGTTCTATAATATATATTGAAGGGTATATGATATGGAATATATATATGGGAACGAACTTCACATTGAATTGAGTTACGATCTAATGCCCCGGATGGCCATGATGCTATCTAGTCTCTGGCCGAAAAGGAAGTGACTTGCTGAAACGTGGAGTCAATTAAATTCACATTCACCTAGTCGCGGAAACCTTCAATATATATATATATATATCGCCTATATAAGTTATAAATAAGATGCTTTATTAAAAATTTCAGACTTTTTATTTTGCTAGTCAGAATAAAACGTAATACCTATTCGTTTCCACATATTGACCTGATGTTGTTGGTCAGCTTGATTTGCTTTCCAAGCAGAATGATCTTCTGAAAACAGTTGCCGACCTTCAAAAAATGGGCCAAGATCTCGGTTAAGCTTCACCTAAAATTAGAAATATTTTATTAAAAAAAATATATTTATATATATAATAAGGGTTAAAAAAGGCAAAAAATATAGTATAAACTACAGTGTAGTTTAATAACCAGCTATAATAAAAGGATCTGTGTACATATTAAAAATTAGAAGGATAAGTGATTATTGAATGGACTGCTTAATCTTTTTGCACTTATGAATCTCCTTAAGATATATACAAATCATCTATTAAATGGAATTTGGTGGCTGTGAGTATATTTGATTTAAATCAAATAATCTATTAACACAAAAATAAAAGATAACAAATTATGCTTTTTCATAAAATTAATATGTTATATTGTCTTTTATGAGCAATATAATAATAACATGAATCCTAAGGAAATCGTTTGTTAGGATTAGGAAGATGTATGGCAGCCAGCAAGTGATAAAGATAACTATTTGATTGTTATCTTTATCACTTGCTGGCTGCCATACATCTTCTTAATCCTAATAATTACCACTCAACCATCGAAATTCTTCTATTTGGAAATCATTTGTTTATTGTCCCATTCTTAATCCCCCTATTGTTATTTTAAAAATATTTGGGCTAAGTGAGAGATGGACTTATGAGAAAAAATATTTAGAATTCTCGTAGAACCTAATCATTTTGCAAAGTGTAACGATTTCAAAGAGGCGCTTTTATCTTTAACATATTCTGTATATATATATATCTTCATATATACATTATCTAGATATATATATTTTTAACTATTTGTAAGCCTCTCTCACCGTACCAGTCGATTAAGATAATAGAAAAACAAAAATATACTTTAATTCCAATTGCTGTTGCTTGAATATACAAAGCCTCTGGAAATGGCAACATAAATGGATCCGGCAATCGTTTTAATAAAGATGTCATCGCAATCAGAGCTTGTTTTCCTTTGACGAGATCACAAAGTGTTCCTCCAAAAAGATCATATTGTATAGTCCATTCTCGTATATTTAATTGTAAATTTGTACAGTCGGTTAGTTTATTATTTACATATGGCACTGAAAGAAAATAATCTTCTTGTTGTTCTATTGCCTCTACCAATTCTTCTATTATCTTTTTGGAAGAGATTCTTGTTGAATCGGGCAAAAACAATACATATTTAGTTTTGATATAATAAAAGGGATTATTTTGTTCATTGGTGTTAAATAAATTAAAATCTAAGTCTATAAATTTGATATTCTTGATTGAATTATTATGATTATTTATTGTAAGGGGAGGATAGAGTAAAGAATCGGATATTATCAGTATAGAAATTGAGGGAAGGAAACTTATTAATTGTTCAAGAGTGCCTGAAAGATCATTTTCGAAATGTTCAAATGAACGAAAAATAATTGTCAATTTCTCCTCAATAGGGACTGAGAGACTCTTAACCAAAATATTACTCCCTTTTATTGTATATTTCTTCGCCGTAAATATATTCCATAAATGCCTTAATAGAATTATATTTGCAGCTATGATAAAGATTGTTATGATTTTGGTTGATGTAATTCTCATGATATGTTTAAGTAACATTTGAAATAAACATAATTGAGTAAAAAAAAATTAAAATGTTTTGGTTTTGAGGTTAAATTGAACAAGCCGCATATTTGTGACGTCACAAAGATGACAGCAGCTTATTCAACATGACAATAAAAATAATTAAAAAGAAATATATATATAATATTTAAATAAAATATTTTAATTTTTATAATATTTATTTAATTAAAATACTATGGTATTTGATTTGAAAGTGATTTTGAAGATTTTTAAAATTTTTCATTTTTCTGCTTACTAATTATATTTTTATTTGATCTTTCAAAAAATATTATTAAGATTATTATTATATTTAAATGAAATTATTATATTTTTATTGTTTAATATAAAATGCTAAATACTTTAGTTTTTTTATATAATCAATGTTGACACCACTGTTTTTTATTTTATTAACGAACATTTGAATTTTTCGGAAATTTTCTTTTGATTTTCTTTTCTTAATTAATTTGGATTATAATCTTTGTTTTTCATTGTTAATTAAGAGGAATAATATTGTTAATCTCGAACATTTGACATTTAAAGTTGTAATATTTATCATTTTTTGATATATTTCTTAGAAATATAAATTTAGAACAATGAATAAGGAAGAACAACAAGACACAGATTTTCGAGATCAAATTGAGTTCATAATAACAAATTTCTCAAATTTACGGTATGATTTTTTATAATGATTATTATTAATTTACAGTAATTTATTAATGTGTAAAAATACGCATTTCAATTTAGTTTTATGATAAAGAAATGCAATTCCTTCTTCAGGCACAAATGGTCAAATATGGGATAGACTGATTGCATTAAATTAAAAAGAATAAATATTAAATACCATTTCTTTCAATTTACTTCATTAAAACTCATCTAACGGATCTTATAGTGATAAGCAGATATTTTGTTTCCTTAAATCTCATAAAACAACTTTCTAAAGCAATCATTATTTTTAAATTTACAGATCTGAAGATGCCCAAATCTTGTCGGAATATTTATCAGCCAAGAAGCTAGAAAGAGTTTTCACTCATTTAAAATCTTCTCTTCATACTAAAGTAAAGAAGAGATTTCAAAATAACTTTCAATCAATTTTAAATAAAACTAAGATTCTAGAAGAACTTATAGCAAAAAATACTCTTTCTACGGATCAAACGCAATGGTAAGTATACCTTTCAAATGATTTATTTTAGGATTATTTTTTATATACTCACTAGCATAATTAACCGTCCAGCCTGTTTTATTTTCTGAGAACACCCCGGATTTAATAATAAATTTTATTTATTTGTAATATAATAATTATTCACTAAATTATTAGCGATATTATATTATTATTTTGACACAGGGAAGAAACGTTTTTACTTTCTCTTACCTATATAGGTTAATATATATAGAGAGAAAGTATTGGTTTCATATCAAAAATTCGATGTCGAGATTTTGATGGATATACAGGTTTAGAGGTCCCTGAATCCAAAAAAGTTGTTTTCGCGTTATGGTCTGTCTGCCTGTGTGTCTGTCTCTATGTGATGTTTACTCAGCAGGATGTGTTCTCTCCAGAAAGCATAAAAACTCAATTTTGACCCAGATGAAGATTTGGTACCTTTTCAAGTAGACGGTCACACATATATATATATATATAATTATTTTAATGAAAAAGCTCTGACTTTATATAGTAATGACCTTATTTTAAGTTAATACAGTTTGCTAAGTCACAAGGATGTACAGTCAGGGACAATATTAAGTCCCACCCATGCGTTTTCTACATGTGATTATTTCATTGATTTTATAAAAGAAAATGAAAATCTTTATTGGAAATTTTCTAGGTTTGAACCATGAAAGTTTCCATTAAAAATATATATATTTTTTTTAAAAACAATGAAATAATCACATGTAGAAAACGCATGGGTGGGACTTAATTTTGTCTCTCACTGTACATTATTTGACAGTTCTATCTTTTAATATAATACTTTTTTTTATTTCGGGTACAGATCAAATATTACAATTTTTTTTTATGGAAAGTATGATATCTTTATACAAAATTATAATATGGACTGAAAATGATACATTATATATCTCAAAACCTTTGCGCAATCGTGAAGAATATAAAGACTTACTTATCTTAAAATCAAGTTTATCTATTGCCACCAAGTTATCTATCTAATTTTTAATAATTTTTATTTAAAGGCGACCCACTGACAATCCTTGGCAGATTATGCGATCATCAGCCATACAAGAAAAAAAACGATATATTTCTGAATTAAATAATTTAATTGAAAATAAAAAAGAAAGTAATCGAATTTTAAAAGAAAAAGTTATAAAGCAGAGGAAGAAATCTGAAATATTAATACAAGAAGTGGACACCATCCATCAAGTTTCTTCCAATGAAAGTACTGAAAATAATGAATTATTATTATTATTACTTGAAACTCATAAAAAAAAGCTTAGTCTGTAAGTTCTACTCCATTGATTTGATCTATCTGTAATTTATAAATTTTTCTTTGGGATTCACTTTCTTGTAAAAGCTTCCTCAATCTCAGCAAAAGAGCTCCATTTCTTTTCTACAATAATTTATATTTTTATTAAATTAGATTAGATTAGATTTTAGTCTAATCTATATTTTTATTATTATATTTTTTTGGATGTAATCAATCTTACTTTTAATAAGAAATTTTCTTTTTCTATTTTATTAAAATATATTTTATGTTCATTAATAATTTTTTTAAAACTTCTTATTTCAAATTCCAATTGAGTCATTTTTTCTTTTAAAATTTCATTTTTATCACCATTTTCATTTTCCTCTTTATTGACATCTGAAATAAATATATATATATTTGATTCATTAATATAAAGAATTCCAAAAAAAAAAACTAGCTATTGTCATGCAATAATGCAACAATACTCCCTAAAATTTTAGATGATTTCCAAAAATATCTTAAATTTAAAAAATTTAGTTAAGGGGAGCAAAAAAGTGAACTAATACATCATTTTTTTTTAAGCTAAATTATATATTCAAAATGAACACTCAAGAGCGAATTTTGATAAAGTCGAAAAAAATTCAAAAAGTACATCAGTAAAGTAATCTTTGGCCGATTTTATTCAAAAGCTTCATGTTGCATTCCAGTGGAGTGCTTAATTTCGAGATAATTTGTTCACAAACAGTCACCATTTTGAGGGATCCACTTTTTTGGAGACACTGCCCTTCAAAACATATATCTCCATAACAAGGAAAGGTTGCTTAAGCAGAGACTGGTAGCCAATGTTTTTCTTTTTTATTGGGCCGATGTTTCGGTCTCGATAGAAGCCATCTTAAGAACCCAATAAGTGTCAAGAAAGTATATATATATATATTTTCTTGACACTTATTGGGCCTTGAAGATGGCTTTTATTGAGACAGAACGCCGGCCCAATAAAAAAGAAAAAGATTTGCCTGCCAGTCTCTGCTTATTCATCCTTTCCTTGATATACCTCTATTTTTTATTTAAGGTCTTTTTCGACATCTCTGGCCATTTAGACCCCGTCTCTATCAATTTAAATTGATTGGTAGCCAATTCAATTTAAATAAATTTTTGTTGCATGCGACTGGTATTTTAAATGTTGACTGCTAGAAATAAACAAATATTTTAATCTTTCCAAAGGAGACCCTCCTTTTGAATCGAAATTTACAAGCAAATTCCCATTGCCTCTATGTAGGAAGAAACGAAAAATCTGAAATACTACATCAGTAAAGTCTAGTTATTGATTCAATAATAACTCAATCCTCCTTAAACCAAAATGATGTCCACAAATTCTGTCCCACCTGGGCGAATAAGACTAGGCAGGCACTGACGACAGCCACTATTTTACTTTGTCTGTGTCTATCCCGTTGATTATTTATGGAACAGTTTTATTAAGATATCTTAATGAATTGTAAAATTTATTTGATGATTATATGTTTATTTTTGAAATTTTTTTATATATTTTTTATGTTTCCCGGATCTCTGCGCCCCTTGACCTGCTGCACCCCCCGCATTGCTTGGTCTGCGGGGGTGTTATTTACGCCCCTGTTATATATATGTGAAGATAAGTTTTCTCGGGTTAAGTCGCGTGTGATGTTAGATTTACTCGACGTTTCGGTTCTCCTTTTGGAGCCATTTTCAAGAGTATGAGATTAGGGGGGAATTGTTGAGGTGGTTTGTTTGGCCGAAACGTCGAGTAAATCTCAACATCACACGCGACTTAACCCGAGAAAACTTCGGCATACATTTGGTCAACTTAACTGTAGATTAAGTCTATGTAGGAAGACCAAATTTTTATTAATACGTATACAAAAAGACTGATAGTGAGCTATAGCCTCATTGGATTATATAAATAGAGAAAGAGAAGGAGGTAATAGGCAAGTTGTGAACTTCCATTATATATTTTCTCCAACACTACTGCTAAGACCATTTTAAAACCTCCTATTGAAAAAAGTTTGTGTGTGAAGAGTTCTAATTCTTTAACAGATCGGAAAAGTCGTAGACCGACAGAATATGTTGACTATTATAAAATTCGAATTTTTTTTATCTGTTTAAAAAATAAACATTTAAAAAAATCATCTCGATTCACCAAAACAATTTGGGGCTCAGGATAGCTCGTTGCTAATCAATATTTGATAAATGACATGATTAGGACATAAAAACAAGTGCTTTTATTTTTTCAGATTTTCTTTTGTTTTAGTCCATCGTCTGACATCCATATTAATTCAAGCCGTCCATTCGATCAATAATTATGATTATCTTTAATAGAGGCCTTTTTATTAAATTACCATTACAATTTTCTTCAATAATTTTATTCTTATATTCTACCATTAGGGAATTATATTTATTTGTTTGAATTTTTTCTGTTTCCATCACAATATTTCCAATTTTTACTTGCCAATAATTATTATCGACCGATACGTTTACATTCTGAAAATAAATTATAAATATATATAATATTTTAATTCTATTATAGTAGGTAGGCCTATTTTTAGAAAAATTTCATCCAAAACAAAAACCTTGCATTGTTCTAGAAGTCTATTAAATAAAGTATTTTTCTCAGCAATTTCATTAGTTAAATGATCAATTTCTTTTTTTGTTTCGATTAATTCCTTTTGTTCATCTTCAAATGTTCTTTTAACTAAAACAATCAATAATGAATAATTAATAATTCATATGAAATGAAAAACTCACGCGATACTTTAGTAACTAGTAGTTAATTATTAAAATTATCGACCTATATTATATTCATAATTTAAAATCCGTTTTAGTTTAATTAGTTTAAAACTTAATATGTAAGTAAAATGTAAAATATTTCACCTTTATCTGAACAAGACTCGTTGGTAACGAGATAAAGAGAATAAATTAAAAAAATTCATTTAATTGCTATATATATGGATAAAATATTCCTATTTTCATTAAACATTATATATATATATATATATCAGCATAAGATTTATAATAATAAGGACATTAACATGAAGGTTTAAGAATTTTATTTACTGATAATGTAATCGAGAATATATATTTTTTTTTTTTTTTTATATATATATAACGGTGACTTAATTCAAGGTACAAACTGAGGGCTGGTACATGACTCAGTAACAATCACTTTTTTGAATAAGAATGTATGGGCAAAAGTGACGTGGCGAAACACAAACAGAGGAAAGAAAAGTGAGTGTTTTATTATAATAACCACGTTTACAAGTGGAAATTAATAAACGTCACTTTTGTCCATATATTTCTATACAGAAATTGTTACAGTGTCCTGTCCAGCCCTCACAGTTTGTACAGGGAGGGTCAATATTAAGTCCCACCCATGTGTTTTTTACTTGTGATTATTTCATTGTTTTTATAAAAGAAAATGAAAATCTTTATTGAAAATTTTCTAGGTTTGAACCATGAAAGTTTCAATTAAAAAATATATAATTTTTTTTTAAAACAATGAAATAATCACATGGGTGGGACTTGATATTGTACCTGTGCCATTGTTAGCAGTTTATATTCTCAATTAAACCTGATGAGACTGCAAATCATTTGAAATAAATAGGGATGGGGTCTAAATGGCCTTAGATGCCGAAAAAGACCTTAAAAAAAAAAAAAAAAAAACCTGATGAGTAAAAATTCTTAAACCTTCATGTTAACCTTCTATACATTTTAAACTGATCATATATATATCTTTATATATATATACAATTACAATTAATTTCTGATCTAATATCCAGGATCAAAAAAATTAATTAAAAAGTCAATTATGTAAAACAATCCCAAGCATTAAATGCAAGAGGAAAAAAATTAATTATTAAAAAGCTAATTATGTAAGAAAGACAATCCCAAACATTAAGTGCAAGAGGTATTTATAGATAATATTAGATAATTAAAGCCTCTCTTTTTTAATTAATAATCTAAATATATACTTCAAAAATTCATCAAGTTAATTTTTATTTCATACTTATAAATCCTACGTTTTATTTATTCTATGAAATATTTATAAGTTCAAGTTATCAATACTGAGAAAGAAAGTTTCTTTGTTACCTTGATTATACATTATAATTAATTGATCATATTTATTTTTAGCTTCTTTTAATTCGTTTTTGATTACATCTAATTTAATTTGCTCTTTTAAAATTAAATCTTCCGGCATTTTTAAATTTCCCTCATGAGACATGATGTTGACAGATTTACATTAATATAAAAAATGAATAAATAAAGTTATTATTAATATAAAAATAGTTTTAAAAATATTTTTTATAATTAATTAAAGTTTTTATTATTAAAAATATATTATTTAATAATCAAATAGGAATGCAAATGATTAGAGTTGTCGACATCCAACGGCGGTGAGTCGCTTCATTTCCAATCGCCATTTTGTTTCGCCCATTTGATCACTCCAACACGCTACGCTTTTTTTCATCCAACTTCACGTTGCTGTTTCTCTCAAATAAATCTTCAAAATACCGGTGAGTACTTTATTTTATTATTAATGATTGAAATATATGTTTGTAACATATATATGTAATATATATATATATAGATAGATATCTAATTAAAAAAGTGATGGAATTAACTTTATCGTGGCATAAATTAAAAAGTGGTCATAATCAGTTTTATACCAAATTCTCTTTTTTTTTCTAAAATCTTATTTTTTGTGAATATTTATTGTCGGCGTTGTCGGGTGTCGGTGGTAACGGCGGATGTCAGCAATGAAAAGGCGGCGACGATCGCCGCCTCCCGACCCCGCCATCGCCAGGGCGTCGCCACTCTGACCAACTCGACAACGCGTCAACAAATGAACGCCTTAGTCGCCAAGGCGACCGATTGCCTCCGTTGCCACCACAAACTTTAACATCTATATATATATATATTAAAGCATAAATATCATCATTGATCATTTTACCTATAAGACCCAAATCGACCAATAATTCAGGAGAAAAAAAAAAAATTTCCCAATCTTTTATTCCTTTCGAAAGAAAATAATATTTACAAAACATTTTTATTTCAATTCATTTATACTATTTTTATACATTTTAACAATTCTTTATTTCAGTGATTGTTTTGTAGGCTGGGCGAAGGGTATTGACCAACTAAGTGCAGAATTCATTTTTTTTTTTAATCTCATTTAAAATTCCTCTTTTTCTGAAACAGACTTTTGTGATTATTTGTTGTTTAACAGATACTTGAATTATTCCATTGAGATTAAGAAGCGCAAATCACTTGAATATATAAAATGTATTATCAAATTAATGATAATTCTTTTAATTTTTTCATAAACCGAGTGAACAATATCATATTGTTATTTTAGCAGATTGTTGATACAATCGATAGAACAAAACGAAATTTTTCTTTAAACATTTATTCTATATTCTATCCCTTATAGCCAAATTGACAATAGTAAACTTTCTTCTTTCGTTTTATGGATTCTAGCTTAATTCTGTACAGTGAGGGGCAATATTAAGTCCCACTCATGCGAGTTTTCTACTTGTGATTATTTCAGTGTTTTTATAAAAAAAAATGAAAATCTTTATTGCAAATTTTCTAGGTTGAATCATGAAAGTTTCCATTAAAAAATATATAATATTTTTTTCAAAAACAATGAAATAATCACAAGTAGAAAACACATGGGTGGGATTTAATTTTGTCCCTCACTGAAAGTTATTTTCAAATTAAGTCTTTTTTTTTTTTTGTTCAATTACTAATATTAAAGAAAGACCAGAATTTAAACAAACGCAGAAACAAATTTATATAAAATTTGTTTCTATTATGTCTCAAACGCAAAATTACTTTTCACATTTATGAGACTTTAAAATGTTTGCTTTTGTTTTGTTCATTATTTTTCCTTAAAATAATATGATTTCATTAACTCGTTCCTGTTTACCGATTTATTATTACTTTTAAACTTTGATTAGATAAGGTTTCAAGTTGAAATTAGTTTTATGAATTTAATACAAATTCTATTCAATTATTTAAATATTTATTTACATTCTAATTTAGTCATTATAAGAAGTTAACTAACCAAAAGGCAGTTACTTATTTTGATGATGTTTCTTGAGATAAAACTCTGCTCTTTTTTGGAATAGACTTTGATCGATAAGGTTATAATTTTAGGTTTTTTTTCTTTTTTATCAGTCTGATAAGAATTATCAATTTGTTCTTGCTCCTTATTAAAAAAATATTAACTTCTCTGAATTTTTAGAGATATTCAAAATATACTTTTTTATGTGATTAACTTCACAAATTTTGTTCTTTATCAAAATGATAAATGACAAATTTTGAATTTTCTTATTCTACTATTTATCCTTCATTTATCTATTAATTGATTTTTCATCTACTATTTTTTTTTTTTTTTTTTTTTTTTTTATTCTGACAGTGAGAGAAAAAAATAAACAATTTCTATTTAGCCTTGACCCTGCAGGATTGCCAATCTTCATTTTTTTTTTTTTTTTTTTTTTTTATGTTGGCTACAAGTAATTATTACCAAAAATATTTTATTATAAAATTAATAATACTATTAATTAATTTCATACTTTTTAGAATTTTATTCTCCATACTCACAAAAGCTTTAGAATTAGAAGCGTTTAGGTAAAGCAAATTAATAACAGTAAATGTGTTTTCTAAATAAATCGACATTTGATTAAATACATAATGTGCAGTGAGGGACAATATTAAGTCCCACCCATGCGTTTTCTACTTGTGATTATTTCATTGTTTTTAAAAAAAAAATTATATATTTTTTAATGGAAACTTTCATAGTTCAAACCTAGAAAATTTCCAATAAATATTTTCATTTTCTTTTATAAAAACAATGAAATAATCACAAGTAGAAAACGCATGGCTGGGATTTAATATTGTCCCTCACTGTACAGTAGAATCTTGCGGATCTTGAGAAAAAATTCTCTAGGACTAACATATTCCGACATTCTTAGAAACAATTTTCTCTTAGAAACAATTTTAATCATTTTAAAATTTAGTAGAAATTTGTTTTTGGAGGATATAAAAGCAATGATAGCCTCTGCATTGCCATCAATTGTAAAAGTTAACGGGTATTTTTACGTTATATTAAATGTTTCGGGTAATCCGGCATTTTCAGATTAGCAAGAATACTGTATTTATTTTTGGTCCATCCATATTTATTTGGACATTTTAAATGAATTTTTATTGCCCAGGTTGGGAATCGGGCTTCTGACCTTTACATCAAGCTCCTTTTAATGAAATACCATGAGTTCTTAGGATTCCAATAACAAAAATTAAGTAAAAAACTTCTATTTTATTTAATTATTAAAACTAGTTACCTTTCAGTTGTTGGTTTTAAATGGGCTGTCTGCATTATTACAAGTCATCATTATCTGTCGACTACTTTCTTTAGCCCTAAGGATATTTCATTTTGTGCCCTTTTGTATTTTCTTAACTCACATCTCTAATTAGGTACTTGTTTTATCCAAGGGAATAAACCCCATTTGGATCATTACTTTGTAACCAACATTAAGGTTTCATGGACACTTAAAATTTTTTCTGTCAACTCAAGAGGATTGCTTTTGGACATTTCTAATAATAGAAGATGTTTTTTATTTTTTTTTTTTTTTTTTTTTTGTAAAGTCAATAATACTTTTTCTAAATGATTGATTGGAAGAAGTGGAAGAAATTTTTTGATTATTATACTTTTCTTCCTTATATATTATGGAGTATTACAATCACAAAAGGACCAAGGTCGAAGATATTCAATTTTGACTATCCCTGAATCCATTTTGGCTAGTTTTTTTGTCATGTTTGTACGTACGTTTGTATCTCGCATAACTCTAAAACGGAGTGTCGTAGAAAGTTTAAATTTTTTATTTAGGACTGTTTTAACATCTAGTTGTGTATTTCACATTTTGGTTACAATTAGTTTTAACAAAAGGGTAATTAACGTGAAACGTTTTGTAAAATTTTACATATAACTCAAAATCGGTTAGTCATAGAAAGTTGAAATTTTGTTTTTGGTAATGGTAACATCTAATTATATACCTCTGATTTTGGTTACAATCGGTTGTACTTTTCTTTTGTAGAATTTTACAAAAAATCTTTGAATGTTAAAATTTTGATTGTGGATTCTTTTAGGGTATAAAAAAAGTACAGTAGAGTCTTGCTAATCCGGCCTAAACGGAACTGGCCCTATGCCTGATTACTCGAAACATACAAAATTTATATATAATCCTATATAATGCATACATATCTCTTTGTAAAAATCTGTAATGACACTTTGTTTTCTTACCCCCCTTTTTTCTGCTGCAATATCTCTTTTCAACACTCCGGATTAGCCGGTATGCCGGATTAGCAAGATTCTACTGTATTTAGTTATTTAGTTTTTCGAAATATCTAAAAGGTTTTGAGATATTTAATAATATAAAAAAATATACTTCGAATTTTTTGAAATTTTTTAAAGCAGGTATATCATTACAAGCTCTAGTTTAATAGTTCGTACATGTGTTGCACTCATGAGATATTTTAATGGATATTCTTGAAATAATAACTTTTAGTGTCAATATCAAAATATTGCTCATTAACCGAACTACTATAAAAAATAATGTTCATTTTATAGGAAACCATTTTTCGAACTTTGGCTAGATATACTCTAGTACTTGAAACCACTTGATCGATTTAGATAAAATTCTCTTTCTCTTTTATTGAAGATAAGATTTGATAAGTTTTGAGATGTATTCCACAAAAGGGTTTGGTGATTTGTTATTCCGTTATTGTGATAACGGGAGAATTCAGACTAATTATTGGTTGTAAATTGAAGTCTCAAAAACTTATTGGTGAAAATTTTGTCCCTATCGTATAATTCAGAAATCTTTCATTTGTAATTAGATATTTAAATTTTTAACAAGAATAGCAATTTAAGTTAATTGGACATAGGATGTCGAGTCACCATTCATAAGGGTGAATTTTTTAAATTGATATTCTTTCAACGTCAAAAAAAAAACGAATAATTAAATATTTTCATTATTTTTTGAAGGGTAAAACGGTATTGTCTATTATTTTCATAATTTGAATTTCGAGTCTTGAAACAAAACTCTAATGTAAATATTTAATCTCCATCGGCCGCCGAATTGACCACAAATGACCACTTGCGTGTCCCAGCGCGTGTTGGCGTCGTCGGTTGCCATGGTTACGGATATATATATATATTTCATACCTTCAAGGCCGTCATTCTTAGTACACGTACAACATTTACCAAATAAATGAATATAATATCAAGCCAGGGCTCTTTTGTCTCCGCTTGATCGATTCATTTTAATATTGACGACTTTTTATGTTTAAATTGTATGGCATTAGGCGAAGGGGACGATCGGACGCCGCACACTAATCAATATCCGGAGAGGAAAAATTAATGTCTGAATATTTGATGACCGGCAGCCAATTCGAATGAATTCGATTACGTCACATTTCGATTTTGTCATCATATCAACCGTGTCACCATCGACTTTATTATTATTTCCTCCCCAAGTAAATCAACTAAAACCACCGAGGCATTCATATCTTTAATAAAAATTTTCAAAATAATTCCATTAAATCAACTAATATAAATTATGAGTAATTTTAAAATACCAGGGGTTTATATATTTATAAATTAAAAAGTATAGCTAATTAGGTAATAATAACATTTTTATCCATATTGAGTTGATCAATTGGCCCGGTTTGAATCCGATCCAGGATTTCCGGATCCTTTTTTTAGTGAGGATCTTTGAATCTTGGTTCTAGATCGAAATCATTTTTGCTCTATGGTTCTAAGATCGGAAATATTTATATACTTTTGATTCATCCAAACGCTTAAAAATCAAATCCGGATCCGGGATTTAAATCCTTATTCAAAATCGGATCACTAATCCTTTTGCAGCAGCCGGATGGGATTAGTGGATCGTCCGAAATGCGGATCAGATCGCTAATTCTTTTTAAAGGATTTTGCCCATCCCTGATTAAGACCACTATGCTAAAGTTTTGCTCCTGGTTAAGACCATCTTCAGAGATTATGGGCTGTCTATGCTCAACTGATGGCTTGTATTATTGGTGTTTTTCATATTAATTGAATCATTAAAACGTTTTAATTTTATAAATTATATAAACTTCTATTTTCATGTCATACATGATTGAATGTTTATTTCTATGTCTTAACCAAGCCCGGAACGTCAGCATAGTGGACCTTAATAAACGAAATATATAACTAGCTGCTATCTGTGTATATACTGTTCCCAATATTTATTTGCAAAAAACATACTAGGCTATTTTATTTATAGTTTCTTCCAAATTTATGAACATATTCCATTTGATGTTTGCAAAAAATCGAAGCAAACTCTTTCGTGGCTTAACAGGGGTTCGGTCTCGTTATTATCTTTGTCGTGGTTTAAGTCTGTGGGTTCCCAAAGTAAAATTCATAAATGTTTGCTATCGAATGTTTCATAATTTAAATTTTCAAAGAGACGATGCAACACTAACAAAAGTCTATTTTTTTTAAATACAGTATAATGTTTCATAATTTATCTCTACAAATATTGGCAAAAAGCAGTAAATGAACGCGCACACAAACAATGCTTTTCTTTTGATCTACCGATATCACTCTGAAATACCAACAAATACTTGGCAATCGTTTGTACGTGCTCGTGGATCGTGTCTCTATTAAATACAGTTAAGGCGCGGCTTCGCCGCGCCATTCCCAACCTGCCCTGGCGGGCGGCGTCTCGGGACGTGATCAGTAGTTTTCCCCTTAATTTTAAAGCCCATATGGTTTTTGCCCAAATGAAAATACACTGAATCAAGTTTAAAATAATTGAATATTCGCCCTGCCCGGCCTGTGGGTTTTGAAGACCATGAAAAAAATTATGGGCGGGTAGCAAGTCTAAATTTCACTTTAATAAAGTGATTAGGAGGACGGGGATGCAAATGAAATCGGACGGGCAAGGACCTATTAAAAAATGAAGGGTCGGACTAAGCCGAGCGCACACCCACTATTCAAGAAAAGAATATATTGCCCTCCCCCCTAGAGCCCCCCTAATGGTCCGATGGTATACATATTATATATCATTTTACTCAGAAGAAATTCTACTTTCTGAATATTTCTGAATATATAAAAAAAAGTATAGGTTATGTAAGAAAAATATTTGCCCCCCCCCTCTAATGGTCCGATGTTTAGCAAAAGCTTTTCACTTCTTGGCCTCTACCCCTAGTTTATGGGTGCAAAATTTCAAAACAATTGAACAAATAGTTTTTGAGTTTTCGTTGACGAAAAAATTTACCACAGACACACACACACACAGACATGATTCGAAAAACTACTTAAATGGTTTCACGGGACCTCAAAACGCATTTTGGCAGCTTCAGAAAAATTTCGATTTTTTTACTATTACATTAACTTTACCTCAACCTACGGTTGATGGGCAAAGTTAAAAATAAACAATTTTAAAATATTTCTTTTTTCTGACATCTGAAAAAGTTTATTTTTTATTATAAATTTAAATATGTAAAAAAAATTAAATATTTTTAAATATTTTTTTTTTTTATTTGATGGATTATTTAAAACCTTTTATTAAATAAAAGAAATTTTATACAATGTATGATTCAGGGGGTATCATACATCGTCAAAGTCTTAAATGGCCTAAGTTGCCGAAAAGACTGTGTGAATGTGAGTGTGAATGAGAAAAAAGTGTGAATGTTTAAAAAAAAAAAAAATTCCTAGACATTCATTGATTCATTCACTAAATTTTCGTCGGTACGGGAGGGTTTGAAAAATTTCCGGGTCTGAAGAATGGTAAAAATACCCGGCGCTAAGTAAAAAAAAATAAGAATATGAGCCAAATGAAATGTTGTGGTCGTGGAAGGCTCTATGAGGGAATGAGTTGAAAATGATTTTTTTGCTATGTTTTGAAGATATCTAAAGAAAAAATTGAAATAATCTATAATTTCGTTCATTTTAGATACTAAGCCATGCCTGAGAATACTGCAATGTGGATCATTCAGAGCAATCAAACAAAAAAAAATTTCTTACATTTTAGAAGTGGTTTTAAATACCCTAAACAATGTCTGAATTAAATGAAATGGTATTCATTTTTTACAAAATTTAATCTAGAATGTGAAAATCTTTGGATATCCAAGATATCTTATATCATTAAAAAGATATAGCTAAAATTGTATACAAATATCTCGGAAAAAAAATAACTACTTAAAAGTTTGTCTCGTGATTGACGAATAGATAGTATACTAAACCATGTCTGAGAATGCTGTAATGTGGCTCATTTGTTTCCAAATTTAATGTAGAATAATACAAAATTATGAGATTTAAGATATCTCTTACCATTCAAAAAATATAGCCGAAAATTGAAAGAAACTCTTCAAACAAACAAACAAAAAATAAAAATTTCTTCCATTTTTAGAAAAAGTTTAAAGAACTTAAATAGAGACTTATCAGATCCAAACCGGGCTCGTTTTATAGGAAATTTAATGTAGATTATAAAAAGTAAATCATATCTAAGACATTGATAATCGTTTAAAAAATATGGCCATGAATATGAAAAAAATTAATAAAAAAAAATTTTGTATCATACGGCAAAAGTTGCACAGCCGCTAAACAATGCCTTAGAATAGTGCAAAGGGTCTCATTCTTTTCCAAATTTAATGTAGAAAAATACAAAAATATGAGATTGAAGATATCTCTTATCATTCAAAAAATATAGCCAAAAATGTAAAAAAATAATCGACTAAAAATGAGTTTTTTGTAATTTAAAAAAAGGGGGTATAACTTTTTCATGATTTTGGATTTTTCTAGTCGTCAGCAGATGGTACTGAATCAAATAAAAAAAACCGCAATTGTCTAGCTTGTCTAAAGACACAGATGTTTAAAAACCATCTCAAAAAATGAAAATTTTCGTGTTATTTTTTTTCACACTTGAAAATTAAATAGAAGGGGTTGATAAAAAAAAATGAAATTTACCTGACTTAAAGTATAGGATGTGAGGAACATTTCGCAAAAAAAATTATTGAAATTGGACAATAAATACTGAAGCAAAAAAACAATGAAAATGAACTGAAGCCGCGGCAAAATCATCAAAAATGAGGTTCTTTTTGCACGAATTATTTATATGTGTAAACAAACCTCAAAAATAGTTAAAAGAGGTTTGTCATTTTCAAAATTTAATGCAGATTATTGACCAATTCAGATATTGAAGATATCTTTAACCGTTTAGAAGATATGAGTGAAAAAATGAAAAAATATCGTGAAATTTTTGAAAAAACATCGAAAAAAATGAGTTTTTCCCCTCTTAAAAAAAAGTGGTGCAACTTTTTTAAGATTTTGGATTTTTCTATTTGGTTTTAGAGGATTCTGAATCGAATGCAAAAAACCCCATATCTCTAGGTGGTCTAGAAGTACCTTAATCAAAAAACGTCTTTTCAGCTTTATTATAATATAGAT
>JAKCPI010028055.1:0-47657 GCA_023213315.1 Euborellia annulipes | reverse complement strand
AATATTTAAAATTCATAAAATGGGAGGTGCAGGAAGGGAGAACATGAAAAACCCGTCCGTTTTATGTGATTTGAAAAAAAACTTTTATTTTTAGGGAAAAAAGCTGAATCGAACAACGAGTTACCCAAACTGACATTACTTTTTTCAAGCCAGACTTTTTCCTGTTCGATGCAGCAGACGATCGAGGTATTGCATCGAATGAAATTCTAATTTACCAAAAGCACGAAGAAGAGGAAAAAGAGCTTGAAAAATACTTTTAAAAGAAAGTCATGAAAAAATTCATGTCTGTTCTTTGTTTTCAATGTTTAAAAAATTAATTAAAACATATTTTATGGAAATCCCTTACTTGACCATGTTGCGTCTCAATATTCTCAGTTTATTTTCTTTAGAAGTGTCTTGAAGTTTTTCAATTTGTGAGCAGATTTTAGAAATTCTTCATAGTTAAAAGAAAAAATATAATATTTACAGTAAACATGATACTCAATTACAAGAAAGTAAATCAATTTGGCATAATGTCGATCTGAAAATAAAAAAACAAACATATATATATATGGGGATTATATTAGAAATAATTTAGTTCAAATAAATGGAAATGGAATGTCGAATAGTAACCATACTTGTATGAAATAGCTGGTGGTTTTCACACAAGATCACTAGATTATAATCCACAAGATGAGAATTTGAGAAAAAATATTTTTTTGAGAATTTATCGGGGAGAAAAAAAAAAACAATTTCCCCAAATAATTTGACTCGTATGCACGGGATTGGATCTAGGGGGAGAAGGGGGAGGGGCAGTGGGACGCTTATGGCCCGGGCGGCAAAAGTAGGGTAAGTGGTTGGGACAAAAACAAAAATTAAATTACAATAAGTGCGGATTTAGGCATTTGCCGCCTCTCTAGGCAGTGGACTCTTGCCGCCCCCTCCACTTCAACCACACCAACAAATACCCTAACATGTCAGTGGACTTCTGATTACCTTTTCAACGCTCAAATACTTTTTTTCTATTTGAAGAAAAAAAATTATAGATATGTAAATAAGCAACATTTTTTTTTTTTTAAGCACACCGAACGGGGGGAAAAGCAATTTTTTTTTTACAAATTTTGCAGCCCCAGGCAAGTGCTTAGTTTGCATCTTCGTTTCGGCCCTGGAAATTAGTTATTAAGAAACATTTGAAAAGTGAACATATCGCAATCAAAGGTTATCCAAGAAATTAACAAATTTCATTTAACTAGAGTATATTATGCATAATTTATAAATATACTCGTATTTCAAATTCCCACCCCTCTGAGAAACAAGGATTACCATTATTCGTGGTGAATATTTGGTTAGCCCCGTGATGCCAGGGCCTATAGCGACAAAATTTTAGAGGTGAGATGATTTTAGACTCAAATTTAAAAAAAGATTAAAATTTTAAAATCAATTTAGCTTAGTTTCAGTGACAGAAGGGAGGGGCGGGGTATTATAATATTAGTAAAGAGGGGTGGCAAATTAAATTTTGCCTCTCCTCTAACAAATCTCCTAGTTCCGGTCCTGTTCGCATGATATGATGGAGTTCATGATTTAAAAAGAAAACTAAATAAGCTTACGTTGTAAAAAACAAGTTTCTTGCTTAATACCAGGTGAATATTCAATAGGAATTACTCCAGAAAATTGAGCAAAAAGAGCAATCGATGTTAAAATAAATCCAATACAGGTGGCATATGCGACGTAAAATGCCAAACGTCGATTTTTCTCTTTTACGTTTCTGTTTTGGAGTACATTCCGAAGAGTTCCCGAGTATTCCTATAAAAGATTCATAGTTTTAATTAATTTCTTAGCAAACAGTTTAAGTAAAAATGGAAAGATTTCCATAAATAAATAAAAAAAGAATTTTCTGAAAAGCCAATCTCAAAAATTAGAAAATAAAAAAAATGTGAAAAAGATTTTTGTTATCTCTTTTTTACAGTTCCTATTCTATTTTATTTAGATTTTATAATACAAGTTAAATTAAGCAAAAAATGGCTTGCCTAGGAATGTACGTTAGTGAGGGCAATATTAAGTCCCACCCATGCGATTTCTACTTGTGATTATTTCATTGTTTTTAAAAAAATATTCATGTATTTTTTTTAATGAGAAACTTTCATGGTTCAAACCTAGAAAATTTCCAATAAAGATTTTCATTTTCTTTTATAAAAACAATAAAATAATCACAAGTAGAAAACGCCAGGGTGGGACTTAATATTGTCCCTCACTGTACCTTCTGACTAATAAATGTCTGTTCAAGAAATTCAGATTAAGGAAAGTTTTTCGGTATAGTTTATTTTTCCTTTAGATTTTACAATTTAATTAAATTAAAATGCTTTTTCTGAAAAATCTCATTTCAAGAATTGCTAATCCCTTTGTCCCCAAAGCGCACGAGATATGGTACAAATTAAATACATTACAATTAAGGTACAAAATGAAAAATGAAATTATATATATATTAATGCATACCCAATTGCAAACCAAATATCGAATGACATAATATTCATCCAAGCAGAAGCAGACATATAAGACAAATAAGCAATAAAACCTTAAAAAAAAATTAGTTTTAATTTTTTATAAATTTTCTTAATATAATTCAATTGATTAAAATTCCTCTGCTCATCCAGAAATAGAGTTTTTAAAAAAATAAATAAAAAGTATATTTTTACTTTTACCGTCAATATATTATAAGTAATATAAGAAAAAAGTCCTAACTTAAGGACCCCAGAAATGCAAAAAAATATGAATGTGCATACGTATTAATATATACAATCTATTGCAATAGTATTGAGACTAAAGCAAAAATAATAAAATTGGTTTTATAATTTAAAAGATAATAATTACCAAGAATGTAACAATAGATTGAATCATGACTCTCAAAGTAAATGATTGTAAATGTGATGTAGCAGATAATGAGCCAAGAAACATAGCAGATGAGAGTTTTCCCATGTAAGTTATGCAGTCGTGGAAGTATCAGATAAACAATGAAGGTAAAGATCAAAAATATACATGACAAGATCATTCCTATTTTAAATAAATAGAATTGATATGTGTATTCCTCCTCTCCACAAGTCCACACAACCATTTCTGAAAACGATAATAATGTAAAAGTTGAGAAAATATTTATTATAAAATAAAATTGAAAAGAATTGATTTACCTTTAAATGAATCCAATTGGAAATTTTCTACACAAAACCTGTCCGATTCTATTATTTCGGTTCCCAATTGCAAAGTGCCGTCTGAGAGCATATTCCATTTATTTTCAGGAACACTATTATTTACAAGATAGATTTCACAATTGATTCTATGAACAATTGCCACAGAAAATGGTTTAGGAGAGTAAAGTGTAAAATTGTCACCATCTGAAAATGAAAATTATGATATTAAAAAATCTGGTGTGACTGGCGCACAGCACACAACTTTCTCTTACCTTCGGTAATCGAAAGTTGTTTACTGTGCTTGTCACACCAGATTTTTTGTGTCGACATATATTTAGTTCCCGACAGTACGGAACATTTGAATTCAGATGTAAAATTTATAAGTATGGGAAAATATTTATATTTTGTTACCATGGCAACCATTTCTCCTATCTTCCCTATGAAATACAAGAGTAAAGTGGTCTTCAGAAGATTTCAATTGCAAAATGAGAATATACATTTTAAAGAGCATCTAAAAAATAATTGATTTTTGAATTTTAAAAAAAATAGTTGGAGCAAATTTTGAGAAAATCGAAAAAAACTGAAAAAGTACATCAGTAAAGTACTAGTAATCTTTGGCCGATTTTGATTAAAAGCTTATTTTTCCGGTCCCGGGGGGTGTTTAAGTTAAATATAGAATTTCAACCTCGTAGCTCAATTCCTTCATGCTTAAAATTGAAAACACACCCACCCACCCACAGACAGACCATGTCGCGAAAACCACTTTTTTGGATTCAGGGGACCTCAAAACGTGAAGATCCATCAAAATCTCGACATCGAATTTTTGACATGAAACCAATACTTTCTCTCTATATATATATTACATATATACATAGGTAAGAGAAAGTAAAAAACAATTAATAAATACAAGATTTTTTGTGTCGACATATATTTAATTAATAGTTCCCGACAGTACAGTACATTTGAATTTCAAGATGTCAAATTTATAAGTATGGGAAAATATTTATATTTTGTTACCAGGGCATCCATCCACTTCTCCTATCTTTTCTTTCTCTCTTCTTTGGAGTCAGGGCCGGATCTAGGGGGGGGGGGGGGGGGGCAGTGGGTGCATGTGCCCGGGCGGCAGATATCAGGGGGCGGCAATTAAAGAAATATTTACTAAAAAAAAGGTAAAATGATAAGAATTTTATATAGAAAATTTTAAGGAGGGGGCGGCAAATTAAATTTTGCCCCCCCCCCCCCCCCTAAAAAATCTCGTAGTTCCGGTATGGAGTACAAGAGTAAAGTGGTCTTCAGAAGATTTCAATGGAAAATGAAAATATACATTTTAAAGAGCATCTAAAAAATAAGTGATTTTTGAATTTTAATCAAAATCGTTGGAGCAAATTTTGAGAAAATCGAAAAAACTGAAAAACTACATCAGTACTAGTACTTTTTGACCGATTCTGTTCAAAAGCTTCGTGTCACGTCCCAGGTGGGTGCCTAACTTGAATATAAAATTTGAACCTCGTAGCTTTCTTCATTCTTGAGATATTTTGTTCACAGACAGATACACACACACACACAAACACATCGACATCGAATTTTTGGCATGAATCCAATCCAATTTCTCTCTCTATATATATTACATTTGTACATAGTTAAGAGAAAGTAAAAAAAGACAGTATTTTCATATATATTAGTAGGATAAAAAGCTAAATGAGTTTTTCTTTTATCAGGCATAATTCGTCGCCTGAATCACGAAGTGGCGTATCTCAATTTCTATCATTTTTCAGGAGAGCTGTTTATAGTTCGTGTTGTTATATTAAATGTGTAGATACGCAAAACCAAAAAACCTAAATAATACGAAAAAACATGGAAATACAGATTCGTCACTTTGTGATAATGTAAAGAACGCCAGGACACGGCCATACCCGTTGTATCTCAATTTTTAATTTTTTTGAGATACGTCACTACGTGATGCAAGCGACAAATTGTGCTTTCGGACTTTCTGTTTTCATAGTGGGCGAAGAAAAGTATATTAATCATAGTTTCTTTTCTTAAGTTAAGCTTTTTTGCTTACCCTTTTCATAAATTTCAATAGGATATGGTTGCCATATCGGTCGACATCTCATCACTGAGCCATAAAATCCAAACCCATCCTCGCAACATTGTCTAAGACAAATTCGATCAGACGTGCATGCTTCTTCTCTTGGCATACAACTACGAATGACAAGCGTTAATTTAGCATCATCGTGTACAGCGAAGCAATAATCTCCTTGGGTTAATTCTAAAAAGAAAAAGAAAAATTTTATTTTTCTATTTAAGAAACTTATATAGATAGGTATTGTATAATCATATTATATTTATATATATATATATATATATATTTCTAAAATTAAATATACAAGCCGCGAAGGAGAGTTCCGGGTCTAGCTAGAGGACCTATCTTTCCAGATAACTATCTGAGAGAGAGAGAGAGAGAAAGTTTTTGATTCAAGCAGGGCTGCAGACAGGGGGGAAGCTATATCCCCGGGGTCAGGGCCCTCTAAGGGGGCCTTTGCGTTCCAACCTTAAAATTCTAATATAAAATAATTTTCTTGGTTAAAATTTCAATTAAAAAAAAATCATTTTCTTGAAATTTTTTTCCTGAAGGGGCCCGGGCCCTTTAAGCTCAAAGCAAGTTTGATAATATTTTTCACGTCTCAGGATAGCTAAAAACGCAGATTTCAGTATCTAATTTTCAAAAAATTTTCCATAACCCCAGACCCCCCCCCCCCCGAAGTCGTTTTTCCGACCGGCGAAAATTACTTTTTTTGGATTCAGGGGACCTCAAGATTGATCAAAACCTCGACATCGAATTTTTGAATTTTTGAATCCAATACTTTCTCTCTATATATATTAACATATATAGAGGTAAGAGAAAGTAAAAAATAGAAATGTATGGCCATTAACAAACAACATGTTCATACATTTCCATTAAAACAAAAATATATATTTAAAAAAAAATCAACTATCAAAAATTCGCTCAAGTCACGAGGCTAGGAGGAAACATCGCATTAGCCATCCCGACATCTGTCTTAAGCCGTTAAGGAAAACCTAGCCAAAAACCTTAAGGTGCGCGTCTCGAAAAACCGTTAAAGAACGATTGACTCGAGGCGGCACGAGATGGCGTTAGTGTTCCCCCATTGGAATACACGTAATTTGTTCCATTTAATTCTAGACTTTCCAGCTAATTAATTAAAGGCAAAAAATTAATTATTTTTTAACACAATGATTACTAATTTAATTATCTACAACTTATAGAACTCCTTTTTTTAAAATATCTTTTATTTAATGCGATTAATCTAAAAATTTTTTTTTTTTTTTCGAAAATCAAAAAAAGGGCTTCTATTATTTGTAGATATTTTAAATAGCTTTAATTTAAAAAAATGTTTGAGGTCGATAGCTTCAAAATTGTGGCAGCTGGAAAGTCCCAAAATTTGCACCCCGAGACGCGCACCTTAACAAGGATGGTATGACCTCTCAACCTGAACTATTCTCTTCGCTCAAGAACTAAATAAAAATTTCACACACCTAGAATATTAGGACTTGACAAGATTTATTATCCCTCCCTAAAATGTATCATGCGAGTAGAGGACTAAAATCCCAAGAGGTGACTGACAAACCGTCACACAAATCAATTCCAGAGCCTACACACGAATGCAAACCTATATTCTTCAAGAATCTTAATGTAAATTAAATTGTGACTAACCGAATGAGCTTATGGGATCTGGCTTAGTCCATCTCATCATTCAACTCTTCTCGGGACCCTCGATGTTCCACCCATCTCACCACGGTTTCCAAATCCCGCACACATAACGAGAAACCCCCATGGACAAATATCATCAGATAAGAAATTTGTAAAAAAATCATTATAATATTATTTTATGTTGATTTAAAAAAAATTAAAAAAGCACATGACAATGATATATATATACGGTCATATTTTTTTAAGAATAAAACTCTTTTTCTTTAGAGTTGATATTTCAATTTAAAAAGAATTTTAGGATTAGTAAAAATTTCAAAAACCCGAAACATTTTCTTATTGCAAATATCTTA
The DNA here is from genome assembly GCA_023213315.1 of Euborellia annulipes. Taxonomy (NCBI): domain Eukaryota; kingdom Metazoa; phylum Arthropoda; class Insecta; order Dermaptera; family Anisolabididae; genus Euborellia; species Euborellia annulipes. Next base: position 40,416 of record JAKCPI010028055.1, on the reverse strand, counting down.
TTTCCTTGAAATATTGTAATATATCAATATTATTATTTGCATAAATAATAAGTCATCTTTCTCAACTATGTTATTTTAAACAAAATTACATTCATTTACTATACTACAGGGAATAGATATTTATAAATTCTAAAAGACCTTCAAATGTTCAATTAAAATTTTTTATTTTTTTTTTTTAACCAGAAAAACTTGTTTTAACTGCTTTTGAGTCGGATCTGGGGGAGATGAAAAATGGTGTCAGGAATTTCCCATGAAGGGACGGAGAAACTTAGGGCAAACAAAAAATCTTGTCTATCATACTTGAATTTAATTCTCCTATTAAAGAGACGGAGAGAAAATTTTATGAATATTGTGAGTGCAATATTAACCTTAGCAATTTTAATATAAAGCCCATTAAGTTTATTTTCGCCCTTAAATATTTTAAAAATCTAGGGAGGAAGTTTCGTTTCTCGTACTCCCTTTTTGTATGTCTCTCTAAAGTGATTTTTCAGGCATTTATCCCTCAACGTGTTTCCGAAGAATTTCTCTCAAATTGATTTAAATCGAATGAAAAACTGGTTTAACTGAATTTTTTTTATTTTTTTTTAAACCGTGATTTTTTTAACCAGCAAGTATTCAACGTCTCTCTCACAGATTAGAAGATTTACTAATCATGGTTATATTAGAAAATACCCTTAAAATAATATTTTTTTAGTATAAGGGTATTTTATGGCTGGTGGAATTTGTATCAGGAATGAAAGGTGGAAGAAAACGCAGCCAAAATTATTTTCTTTAAAAATATATTTCAGCAGCTGACGTTTCGGCTTTGGTTAAAGCCATCCTCGGAGCTGCTGTTGGGCTTCATATACATATATTTTGCATTGTATCCGGTATTAAAATTAATTTAGGATATAACATCAGGGAAAAGTTTTCAGTTCAAGATAAACCTTTTCCTTCTTCTATCACCAATACAATATATGTATTGTACTGATGTTATATCCTAAATTAATTTTAATACCGGATACAATGCAAAATATATGTATATGAAGACCAACAGCAACTCCGAGGATGGCTTTAACCTAAGCCGAAACGTCAGCTGCTGAAATATATTTTTAAAGAAAAAATTTTGGCTTCGTTTTCTTCCACCTTTCAAAATTTTTTTATTTTTAAAAGTGACTTGAATCAAAGTGATTCACTGGTGACCATTTGAATTTGTTTGAAAAATATTTTGAAGTAAGAGAAGAATGAGCAAAAAAACAATGAACTTGGTCAAAACTTACCGGGATGGTTCCGAATAGTAAAGGTTGTTTTATTGTTTGTATTGTCGGCAATAACATCCCTCAGAGAATTAATAGGTGTATCAACTATAGCTTGATTAAAGCTGCATTTTGTGAGAGGTTTATAATAGAAATTGGCGAAATCTCCAGGAATGAGTTCCCAAAGTAAATTCTCGGTCTCTTCGGTGATGTTTTTGTTGATACATGTGAATTGGGCGCTGGAGTAGACGTAGCCAAAAGGACAGCATAAACGTATCTCCCATGTCGTCGAATCTTCTTCATAGCCCACCTCGTCAATAGTTTTGTTGGAGAAATTCAAGCAATCATCTGTTTGGATGGTTTCGTCGCATTTAAGTTCTTCTTGAGCCTGGGTTAACAAAAAAAATTTGTGTAAAATTTAACGATGCAACAAGATCTCATTTTTACGAACTAATGTCTTGCCGAAAGGACAGCATCTCCAGGGAAGAGAAGATAACAAGACCAAACATAATATCATCAACATTCTCTCATCACTGATTCTACCTCTCTTTTACCGAAAAAAACAAGAGACGCGCGCATATGCCTAGTGGATCCTAACAACATCCAATATTACAAATCTATAGTTTGAACATTTAAAGTGAAAACTTCTTTAGGCGCGGAGGACTTTTTTCTGGGCAGTGAATGAGTTGCGCGCTCAGTGGCTCCCTCATTCGGGTAAACTCGGAGGAGCCGAGGTGAGCGAACGAGAAAGAAATGACCAGTTTTTTTTTAATAAACTATTTATCTCGTATTTTTCTTAGAACATTGTTCAAGTGCAAATTGGATTGATTATTTCAAAAAAATTTTTTTGAAGCAAAATATTATTTTTAGAAGAGACACAATATTAGATTTTAAAAAGTTGAACCAAGATTTTTTTAAAAGTTAAAGAACTGGTTCAGGATAAATAAAACTGAATGAACTCAAGGTCAAGTTGATGAGTATAGTGGCCTTGAAGAGGGACTCTGCCCTCCCCTTTCTCTCTCAATGGAAATTCAGCGTAAAATATCTCACAATCTAATAGAGGGAAAAATATTTTAAATGAAATGTTCTTTCTGGTTGGTGACTACAGGCATCATTGGTCTTCGGACCTCTTGCATTCATTTGCAAAAATTTTTTATCCTTCTCAACCCCCCTGAAAAAATATCTGATGGAGTTATCTCTAGAACATTTTGAACCCGATCAGTTAATATTCATCAAATTAAATATTAAATGACGAGACACCTATTATATACAATTTATTATTAATGAAGAAAAAGTACAGTAGTTTTTTTTTATCTTTTCCTCATTAAGAACCTGATCCTTAACAATATTCATACAAACCGGTCAGTGCCATGGTTATATGAATGAGTAAATACATTCCTTGATTAATAAAATAAATTTAATTTGAAAGAATGCGGATTTCATTAACTCACAATCAAAATTTTCCAAAATATTGCAAAACGTTTATAATGAATGATATTTGGACATTACTTGAAGAAAAGATTTAGGCTATATAGGTTATATGAATATTTTGGTATTTTAATTTAAATTCATTCTTTAAAAATAGATTTCAACTCCAATATATATATATATTTTTAATTTTATTAAGCCTAATATATATCCAATCATATAATTAATGGCTGGCATGTTAAGAATCAAACATAAATAAAGATAGATATGTTCCTAATTGTTTAAATAATGATAAATACTTTACCTCGGTAGTATTAATATAATTAGTATTAAAGTTGTTTTCAATGAAAATATTAATGAAATAATTAATAATATTAATTAAATACTAATAAATTACACTTATTAAAATTTGTAACTCACAAGTTTTAGAATAGTTGCGGCCATTTTGAAACGAGAAAAGAGTATAGAGTTATACATATATACTCTGTGAGTTTCATTATAGAATGACGTCACAAAGAAATGCAATTTTAACTTTAAGGCTGGTACAACAACAAAAGTCGCGCAACATTTTTCCGTGTTGCGAGGAGTCGCGAGACAAGTCTCGCAACATGACTGGTATGGACGTGTTTGGAACGAATTTTTTTTCATCTAAATTTTTCTTTTTTTCTGAGCCCTAAGGGCCCCGGGCCCCCTCAAAGACAAATAGTTGGGGGCCTATGCCGGCTCGGGGCCTGGGGCGGACCGCCCCCCCACTCGGTACACCTCTATATACAGCTTGAGACCCTTTTCCGATTGCTATCAGTACAATACAATTTAAACAAACATACAAAACACTCTAAATAGTTTCAGCGGCTGAGAGAGAAAATAAAAAAAAGATACTTGTCCTGGTCCGACGAATATTTAAATCAAATGGATAACAAATATAAATTTGCAGGATCCTTAATATTGTTTAAATTATACAAGTCTATATGGCCTCAGAGGCCGAAAAGACAAAAGAAAATTTACGCCCTTTTTCTATCAAATAATTTAGAAAAATAGGGACGGGGTGTAAAGGCGTGGAAAAACAAAACAAAACAAAAAACAACGGGTTTTTATGCTACACATTAGAGAAAAATTTTAACCAAAAAAAATTTTAAAAATTCACATTCCTATTAGGAAAAAGGTTAGGAAAAAGGTCTGATCTGTTGAGTCAAGTTGCATTGACAGAAACCTTGTTCTTTGACACTGTCAAAGGTGCAGTCGAAACTAAATACGTTTCTGGCTTTCACATTATATACCAGACATGTATTGATAACATGTGTATTCTTCTGATTCTCAAGTCATGCTCACCACCTTTTGACCAGAGTTTAGTTTCCCTTCGAGATGTATAAAATATTTCCATATTTTATATAAAAGAATTGATAATATATCTAATATAAGGTCATTAAAGAGGTTTGAAATTATTTAATTCTTTATTCTTACATTGAATTTCCATATAGATTATAGACTTATTGTATAAATAAACAAAATGAGTTAAAAATCACTAAATGAATCTGACTCTAAAAATTGAATATATTCCATCCATTATATTTTGAACATAATGGGTCTTTGGATTAAATAATTTTCTTATGAAAATCTTCTTCGATTGTTTAATATATTCTTTATACAAATAAATACACAATTTTTAAAATGAAAATCATAACTTAAGCAAGGCTGATGGTTTTGCGATTGAGTATTTCCTTCTTCCATTATTATATTACAAGTGTTATTTCAAACGCTTTATATTCAGTTTGAAGCAGACTTTTGCTGCCATAATTTTGATAAGGGAATCTGATTTATTTGTAAGTAATTCATTTTAAAATAAACAACTCTTCAATTTCATTTTACAAATATATAGCCAAGAAGTATATATACCTGTAGGCCTAAATAGGTCTCTTATTTAAATTGAGTAAATTCTTGAGAGTTTTTATTGATTGTTGAAGATGATGAGCCGAGGCTCGTTGTATTACTAATACTGGTACTGATCTCATTGTCAATAATGGGAGAACCACAATTGAAGCGAAGCTTTAATTGTTTGAAAATATTCTTTTTTAGAATATAGATGCAAAAGATGATCACTCCATGAAAAACATTAGCAGTGTTGGGTAAGTACCAAACCCAAGAACTGGGGCTTACTTTTACCGATAATACTTCAAAAATCCAAATAGCACCCATCACTACGAAGAGTTTAGCATTGGTAGCAAATCTTGAAAAAAAAAAATACAAATGATGATTTAAAAAAAAAGATAAATATGTAATGATCAAAAGTACGAACATTATAAGAAAAATGCAAAAATAATTCAATTATACTATTGATTTTAGTAAAATTACTATGAATTGGTTGATAAAAAGAGAACCAATCACCAGAAGTTATAGAAGAGAGCATGAAAGTTAAGAGTATTTGAATTAATTTACCAATCTACTACACAAAACTACTAAACTTGTTGCAAGTATATCAGACCAAGACCAAAGAATATGTTAAACAAAACTAATGTTTGGAGCTTTTCGATATTTGGTTCTGGAATATGGGAACTAAGCAAAAAAGAACAACGAAGAATATAATGGAGTGCAAGAATCTTCAAATGTGACCATGTCAGAAAAGAAAGAATTCTAGAGATCATGAAAGTGGATCAAGAGATTGTAACAATCGAAAAAAAGAGATGAATATGGTGCAAAGGAAGACAGGTAGCCAAAGAAAAAAAAGAAAAAAACCACTAAGAAATGGATGAAGACGATGGAAGTCAGAGGACTTGAAGGCCATGGGCGTAACTAGGGGGTCCCGGGTTCGCTTCCCGTTCGCGAGAAAACTTTAAAAAAATCTTCCATTTTTAGGACCGAATGTGAATAGTAGACTCCGAGTTACAGTGACGGCGCTAGCATATTCTCAGCGGGGGGGCAGGAGTGGGGCAAGCTTACCAACAGGGGGGGCACTCAATAAATATATAGGCTATATCACCAGAGAAACAAAAAAAATTGAATTAAATTCAAAACTTTATCTTTTTATTTTAATATCCGTGACGCTTCGATTACAACTGAAATATAATGGCAATTTTCAGTAACGGTGCGAGCATAGCCTAATCAATTTGAACTACTATCGAGGGAGAGGTAGAAGAAAAGTCTATATAACAAAGTTCTGCTTGTTTATGAACTTCAGAATGCTTTTTTAAGCCTTCAGCACTGTTTGCTTTTTCCATCTATATCATAATTTCACAAAAACTGTTTTGCCATCATTTTTTGTATGAAAAAAACGGCATACAAAAACCATTTGTAAATGTCATGCCTACCAGCCAGTGCCGGATTACCCATTAGGCGAATTAGACAATTGCCTATGGGCCCCTCGCTTTTTTTTTGGCCCCGCAAAATTAGATTTTTTCTTTTTTTTTTTAATTTTTTCGGCATCTGAGGCCGTTTAGACCCTTTTATTTAAATTGATTGGTAGCCAATTGAATTAAAATAAATTTTTGTCAACAATACTTTCTCTCTAAACTTTTTTTTTTTTTTTTGTAAAAAAAAACACTTTTTTCTCATTCACACTCACACTCACACACATATTCACACAGTCTTTTCGGCAACTCAGGCCATTTAAGACTTTTAGACGATAACCGTTGTAAGTAATAGATCTATTGGGGGTTCAGGCATTTCTATTTAACAAATTTGGTCTCTATATATTTCAATATAGGTAAGAGAAAGTAAAAATAGTTTGAAGTCAAGGAACAAGACGTTGTTGTCACGTTAAAAAGCCACCGGCTCTGTAGAAGACACAGCCAACACCAAATTTTTTTTCATTGTAATAAAAAGTGTAAATTAAATTTTTTTAAGGAAAATTGAATAAAAATTTGAGAGAAAATTTGAGGTATGATAGTTGAAGAAAGCAAACAGATTTTTATTTTTCAGAATATTTATTTAATCTAATGGCGATCGATTTCGTCACGGGGACATCGTCAGGCCAGCTGGAATTAAAATTTACAATTATTACAATTTAAACAAATTTGCACAAATAACATCTCGGTACAATCAATCAAATATATATATATGAGAGTATACATTATTTCTTGGGGGGATACGTAATTTAAATGAGATTGTGATTACATGAGGTGATTTATTAGAAATTGATACATAGGAAAATTATAGATATTAGTATAAAACATATAAGCTTAGTATCAATTAATACTGACCGTTATTAAAAAATATAATATATATATATATACATTTATTATTGAAGGAATTTTGATCATTGCATAAAAATTTGAAATTACAAGAGAATCAAATTAACGAGAGAAGAGAAATGTCTAAGTCAGGGAATAGTCTAAGTTAGTCGCGAAATTATCAATATACCCTGGTAATGTCTCTGCAATTAGTTACGCTTTTTAAAAGGCGCCAGATTTTTGAAAATGTGATTTTCTGGAAAATCACAATATTCATTTATAAAAATTTGTTTTTGATTAATTAATTTGATTCTCTTGTAATTTCAAATTTTTAGGCAATGATCAAAATTCCATCAATAATGAATGTATATATATATATATTATATTTTTTAATAACGGTCAGTATTAATTGATACTAAGCTTATATGTTTTATACTAATATCTATAATTTTCCTATGAATCAATTTCTAATAAATCACCTCATGTTATCACAATCTCATTTAAATTACGTATCCCCCCAAGAAATAATGTATACTCTCATATATATATATATATTTGATTGATTGTACCGAGATGTTATTTGTGCAAATTTGTTTAAATTGTAATAATTGTAAATTTTAATTCCAGCTGGCCTGACGATGTCCCCGTGACGAAATCGATCGCTATTAGATTAAATAAATATTCTGAAAAATAAAAATCTGTTTGCTTTCTTCAACTATCATACCTCAAATTCACAATGGCAACAGAAATAGAGCAATATATTCAACGTATTGAGAGAAAATATTTTTATTTTTAAATCATTTATTTTATAAAAATAATAAGTTTACTGTATATATATATCATCCCATTGGTGACTTTGGTTTCGAGTTGATTGGGGGGGGGGGGCATCCGGGGGGGGGGGGGGGGGGCAGAGGGTATTGCCGGGGGGGGGGGATGCCCCCTAGCCCCCCGTAGCGCCGTCACTGCCGAGTTACCTAAATTATCATTTCTTTGATCAAGCTACATTTTCTCCTGCTCGAAGGGAAAGTATTGCTCTACCCTCGAAACAAATTTTGTTTTAAAAAGTAAGGCGAGAAGGAAGATGAAAAAGAGAGCTTTAAAAAATAATTTTATGCATCTTAAATTAATTTAAATGTATTTTTACCCTATTCCCTCTACCAAATTAAAAATTTATTCTTATGAAAATAATAGAAATCACTTACTTAACCATGTTGCGCTTCAATATTTTCTGTTTATTTTCTTTAGAAGTATCTTGAAGTTTTTCAATTTGTGAGCGAATTTTTAAGAAATTTTTCACAGTCAAAAAGAAAAATATAATATTTGCAGTATACATAATGGCCAATGGTGTTATAAAGTAAATTACTTTGGCATAATGTCGATCTGTAAAAATAATAAATAAACATTTATATAAGTTTATCAAAAAAAGATTTATTAAAAATAGTTAATTTAATTTAAGCTAAAAGAAATAATTACACAATAAGTAGAGCTTTGTTTGGAGAATTAGAACCTAAAGAGTGTAAAGAGCCTAGGTAATAAATAGTCTATATCATTTAAAATATGCGAGATGAGTTTATTTGATAAGGCATTTCAAATGTATTATGCTCAAACAAACAAACAAACAAATACTCCCAAAGCAAAATAAAGAAAACAACATATCGACAATATCGACGTTTCGGCCTTCAACAGGACATTGTTTTGTTTGCCTCGAACTTAAAGGAGCTCTCGACAGCTCCTGATAAAGGTTCGAACATTCGACAGTTGACATGACTTCTGGTTCAAGATTGACTATCACTCGGCTAAGAGCCCCTCTAAGCTCGAGACAAACATTGCACATGACTTGATGAAGGTCGTTGTATCCCTCGTGCAAAAATGTAGACAAATAATAAGTGGAGGCTCGAAAGACTGATATCTCTTTTTTGATAATTTTAAAATATATTAAATAAACTTACGTTGCAAAAAACAAGTTTCTTGCTTAATACCAGGTGAATATTCAATAGGAATCATATCTGAGAATTGAGCAAACAGAGTGATCGAGGTTAAAGTAAATCCAATAGCGGTAGCATAAGCGGCATAAAATGCAAAACGATGATTCTCTCTCTGACGTTTCTTTATTGGAGTACAAGCATTCCGAGTATCCCTATAAAAAATTCATATTTTATATTAATTCTTAGCATACAGTCTAGGCAAAAATGAGAGGAGGTGGGGTTTTAAACCCTATATCCCCACCATGTCCGTGGCAAAGAGTCGTACAGCACACAATCTTCTCTTACCCATCGGTAAGAGAAAGTTGTGCACCTTGCTCTCACACCAGTTTTTTTGTGTCGAGATATATTTAGTCTCAAACTTAGTTTCAAACTTGACCACGCGATTCATAGATGACGCTGAGTTACAAATGCTTCCACATCAGTAAAGTGTACTTCAAACAATTTTCACGAAAAATTTCACTGATATACTTTTTTACAATTTTTAAAGAGCATCAAAAAAATGGTTGATATATTAATTTTAATCAAAATCGTTGCAGTGAATTTTGCAAGCTGAAAAAGTACGACAGTGTCGCGGCGGCAGTACTCAATTGACGCTGCGGCACTGTTGCGTTGCTCGAAAGTCCACCTTAACGAAATTTTGTACATATTTTACTAAAAAATTTAATGTAGTTGATTCAGGAAAGAATCAATAAATCTTCAAAGAATTTTTTGCTGCTCAGAGGGGACTTACAACTATTGTCATTAAACAACCAATCCAAAGGTCTTCAACAACAATTTAATTTAAGATATTAATCATAGCTGGGAAAGAGAGAATTAATCAAGTTCAAAATTTATTTAAGCCATTTGGATATCAAATGAATGTGTATGTGAGTGTGAATGAGGAAAAAAAGTCTAAAATTGCCAATTTTGAGATATTGTAGGTACTAACCTAGTAGAGATATAGGTCTACTTAAAAACTGTTAAAGATTGAGACAATATTCTCATTCGAGAAATAATTTTATGTATAGTTTATATTTAGTTTATGTTTAGATTTTATAAATAAAATGTTTTTTTCTGAAAAATGTGATTTTTGGACTTGCTAAATTCTTTTACCCAATGATAAGTGTAAACTGAAATTATTTATTAATACATACCCAAGTGCAAACCAAATATCGAATGACATAATATTCATCCAGGCAGAAGCAGACATGAACGACAAATAAGCAACAAAACCTAAAAAAAAAAAGATTAGAAACAAATTCTTTAAATAAATTTGTTTAATTAATTAGCTTTTATTTTTCATTAGGAGAGATATAACTCAATGCTTCTCTATGGAAAAATTCTGGATTTTTCAGCCATCCCATTTGTTAATTTGGGAACCGGAGTATTTTTCCTGGAAAATACTAATGTCCTCTAATAAGGGTGCAAAATTTAATTCCAAATTTCAAACGACAACTTTTCCAAATAGAGCGTGAAAGCAGACAGACAGACATTAGTGAATTATATAAATAGCACAAAGAAACTTCAATAATATAATTACCAAGAATGTAACAATAGATTGAATCATGACTCTCAAAGTAAATGATTGCAAATGTGATGTAGCAGATAATGAGCCAAGAAACATAGCAGATGAGAGTTTTGCCATGTAAGTTATGCATTTGAGGAAGTATCAGATAAACAATGAAGGTAACGATTAAGAATATACATGATACGATCATTCCTATTCCAAATAAATAAAATTTAGGTGTATATTCCTCCACTCCGCAAGCCAAAACACCCATTTCTGAAAAAAAAAATAATAAAGCAAAACTTTATCAAATACTAAGAATAAAATAAAATAACAAAAATACCTTTGAATGAATCCAATTGGAAATTTTCTACACAAAACCTGTCAGATTCTATTATTTCGGTTCCCAATTGCAAAGTGCCGTCTGAGAGCATATTCCATTTATTTTCGGGAACACTATTATTTACACGATAGACTTTACATTTGATTCGATGAACAATTGCCATAGAAAATGGTTTGGGAGAGAATAGTGTAAAATTGTCATCACCTGAAAATAAAAATTATTAAATTAAAAAATTAAATTAAATTAAATTATATATCTAACATGGTAAGTTATTCATGATGTATAGGAAACAAATTTTTTCTGATGATTATAAAAAAATCGGACCAAGAGCAGGGGTAGTTTAAAAAAAAAAAAAAAAAAAAAAAAAAAAAAGCCTAGCTGGGCCTCGGCAGCTCTAATTATATAGAATAAGAGACAAATATATTCCAAATTCAGCATTTCTTAAAAATTCAATTATCTCTTGGGGAAACACGCTAGTGATTAAATGACTACTTTAGTAAATTAAATCAAATGTAAAATTAAAAGTTTTAAAGTTGGATTTAATTTCAAGGTTAAGAGAGTAAAAAAATCCTGTGTCCTCCCAAGAATTATTAAATTAAATCTTTGCTTTTATTAAATAAATAGAATAAAATATGATTATCATCTTATTTAATAAGAATGTGGTATTTCCAGTAAAAAATAACATTTCTCTATTCTCTAAAAATATTTAGCAATTCATTTGATGAACTTTACAAAGATTCCACCCCTGTGAAGAAACAAATAGAAAAGTATAGTAATCGAACGAATCTTTTTTAAATGTATCTCTTCTGCAGGTAACAGTATACTAGTTGACAAATCTAGTTGAATAAGAGAGAAATAATTAAGCTATATCTTTTACGGACTTATATTTAGTTATTATTAGCTTCGTTTGAAATAGTTCGTGATTTTATAAAAAAAAAAAAATATATATTTGATTTGATTTTCTCCCAGAACAACGGTTTCGACCGGTCTATTACTCAGTGAGGGGGATGTCTTATTTGGGAGTCAAGGGCGGATCGAGAGGTGTTTCTCGGGGGGGGGGGGGGGGTAATTTGGAGTGACTCGTCGCACAGCACACTATTTTTTCTTAATTTCGGTAATTTAAAGGCGCATTCTGTACTTGTTTGCCAGAATGTAAATACAAATCAAATTTTTAAGTATTAATTTTTAAAATTTTACGTGAAAAATAATTTTTTTTTTTCAAAAAAAAGGTATTTTTCAAATCTCGGGGGGGATGGGTAATTATCCCCTTTACCCCCCCCCCCCCTTGTATCCGCCCTTGTTGGGAGTGCATCATATCCTGACACAGTTGGTTCGATATTGACTGTGTCCAGGGGTGGGTCCGGGTCGCTTGGTGTAGAGGTTAGCGTGCTAATCTCGTATACCAAACGTCGCGGGTTCGGACCCCAGGCAGTCCGATGATTTTATTTAAGCCAATTGGATACCAAATGGCTTAAATAAGAATGCCTGGACCCCATATATGTATATTAAATCAATAACGGTTATCGTAAATGTCTTACATGGCCTGGGATGCCGAAAAGACAGTGTGAGTGTGAATGAGGAATGTTTAAAAAAAAAAAAAAGTTTGCTGAGTTAAAAGCAAGAATAAAATTTTTTCTATGATACAAATTTACTTTAATTTAAAAATAAAATTTAATTGGCCTATATTTAATTTCTTTTTTGAGATTATCATTTTTGTTTGTATTATTTTTTAAATAAATATATTTTTTACATTGTTCTTTATTAATTTTGAATAAATTTTCCTTTTTTTTTTATTATTTGTAGCAAATAGTTTTTTGTCAATTAAATTTGTATGCTTACTCTTTTCATAAATTTCAATAGGATATGGTTGCCATATCGGTCGACATCTCATCACTGAACCATAAAATCCATACCCATCCTTGCAGCATTGTCTAAGACAAATTCGATCAGACGTGCATGCTTTTTCTTTGGGTATACAGCTGCGGATGACAAGAGTTGATTCTGGGTCATCATGCAGAGCGAAGCAATAATCTCCTTGGGTTAATTCTAAAAAGAAAAAAATATAATGATATTTTAATGGCTGGATCTACTATCTTTTGAAAATTTAATTGTTATTTTTTACCAATGAAAATGAAAGATTTTTTTTTGAACTATGTTTTTTCTAAATATAAAACTTGTGATTAGGTACTGTTAAAAGAAAAAAAAAAAACCCAAGTTGTTGACCTTCAAAAGTTAAACATCATTTTTTATAAATACTTGGTGTTGTTTAATATATCAAGTGCGAGAAATATTGAATATTTTTTTTATCTAAATTTCAAAATGCTAACTGAATTTAAATAATAGAGCGCTTTATGGTTTAAAAAGATAAATTCATATAGAAGTAGAAATTAAATATATTAAATGAGTGTCTATTTGCTCAGAAACTTCTTGGGAGGTATTTAAGAAAAGTCAATATTATCAAATTAAGAGAAAATTTGGCTGTTGTTAACTTTCAAAGAAAAAAGGGGTTAGCCAGTAGGAAGAAGTATAGATGCATTAGGTGAAAATTTGAAGGATTTTCTACTGCAACTTGAAATATATCAATATTATCCGCACAAACAATAGTCTTACTCGGATATGTTATGTAAATAGCATTAATTGAATATTTCCCAGAGATTAGATATACCAGTATATTGTAAAAATAATATACCTTCAAATGTTTATTTAAGATTTTTCAATTTTTTAAATCTGGAAAACTAAAATGCCAAAGAAGGAAAAAATCATTTTTTAAAGTGAAACTTTTATTACATCGACTTAAATTTTTTCGTCCATCTATCAGTATGTCGCGTTACAAACCGTCACCAGCTACTCACATCAGGTTTCTTCGCATAGACTCCGTATGGGCCGAATTTCATGGTTTTTTTTTTAATGGGTAGAAAATTTTCTGAGGGTGGTTTTAGGCTATTATTATATCAAATTAGGGATAGGGAACCTCCTTTATCAGGGGGTTCACAAATCTCTCACTCGATTTTAATAAAATTTAAAATGACGCTTCTCTAGGGTGTAAATAATTGAAAAATGGGTCCACACCTCAGAAGGTTCTATCGGTCCCCCTCCCACCTCACCGCCTAAATTTTATTTCATATTTTTTTTAGATTATGGTGCAAAATTAATTAAAATATTAATACATTTATCTGGACAACTATTAGTAATATCCCTAGACGTCGCCCGCCAGTGCCTAGCGGGGTAGGGTTGCAGAAACAGCTATTATAAGTCAAGATTAAAAACGCGAAATACCCTAATTTTTCCGAAAATTTTCAGTTAAAATGCCTACGATCCAAAAAAAAAAGTTTCACTTGCATCGTGGTTTCATAAAACAACACAATGATTTTTTTATTTTTTTAAATAAATACATTATAGAATCGGGCTAAAAGTTTTTTTAAGCAAGGGCTTATGTGAGATGGAAAATGAAGGGTATCGTAGGAAAAAAACCCTAAAATGAATAATTTCTTTATTTTTTAAAAGCTTACTTGCATTTGACTGATGAGTAATCATCGATCATGTATTATTTTATTTGGAAAATGTTATAGAGAGGAGAATAAGCAAAAACAAGGAAATATTGCATGAAGGTCAAAATGCAACTTACCGGGAGGATGGTTCCGGATAGTGAAGGTTGTTTTCTTATCGTTATTGTCGAAAATAACATCCTCCAGAGAATAGATAGGTGTATCAATTATAGCTTGGTTAAAGTTGCAATCAGAGAGAGGGCCGAAATCACCAATGAGTTCATCTCCAGGAATAAGTTCCCAAAGTAATTTGTCAGTCTCTTCGGTGATGTTTTTGTTGATACAAGTGAATTGGGTGCTGGAGTAGGCAAAACCATAAGGACAGCACAGAGGAATATGAGGCCAGGTCGAATCTGTTTCTGAATTCTCCCCTTGGCAATCAACTTGGCAAACGGTTTTGTTGAAGAAATCGAGACAATGGTCTGTTTGGTTGGCATCGTCACAGTGAGGAAGATCGTCAAGTTCATCCTGTTTTAAAAAAATTTGTGAAAAATTTAATGATTCCACTGTTTGACAGGACAAGGTCTCATTCTCACGAACAAGCTCTTCGCCCAGAGGACAGCATCTCCGCGAGTCGCTCCAGGGAAGAGATGAGAACAAGAGCAAGCACAGTACCAGCAGCATGCTCTCCTCACTGATTGATTCTACATCAGGCTCTCCTCCTCTCTTTTACTCAAACAAACAAGAGACGCGCGCACGCACATACTTGGTGCGTCTTTATAAACTCCCACAATAGAAATTGATAGTTCGAATTTTTTTTATAATTAACATAACAAGTAGTGTATATAATCATTTTAAAAACTGAAATTATAAATTATGGTTTTAATTTATTGAATGCTTTTAATCATGTAGGATTTATATAATTTTCATTTCTAAGATGAAATAGATAAATCAGAACAAAGGTTTAGGATTAAAATCTCCTTCTAAGGTTGTACTTTTTGTAAAAATTATAGTCAAAAATATTTTACAAAAATATATGATTACATAAAAAAAATAAAGGGTCGGATTAAGCCGAGCGCACAACTTTGCCCACCCATTAGCCAAGAAAAAAAATTTGTCGCCCCCCCCCCCCCTAGAGCTCCCCTGATGGTCCGATGTTATACATATTATATATCATTTTACTCGGGAGGAAGTATAGTTTCTAAATATATAAAAAAAATTATAGGTTATGTAAGAAAAAAATTTTTGTCCCCCCCCCCCTAGAGCCCCCCTAATGGTCCGATGTTTACCAAAAGCTTTTCAGTTCTTGGCCTCTACCCCTAGATTATGGGTGCAAAATTTCAAAACAAATGAATGAATAGTTTTTGAGATTTCGTTGACGAAAAAAATTACCACAGACACACACACACACACAGAGACATCATTCCAAAAACTTCTTAAATGGATTCAGGGGACCTCAAAACGCATTTTGGCAGCTTCAGAAAAATTTCGATTTTTTTTACGATTACATTAACTTTCCCTGCCAACCTACGGTTGATGGGCAAAGTTAAAAATTTGTTATTAAATTTTCTATTTTAATAATCTAAAGATGGAAAAAAATTTTCGATGCAGGATAAATAAAAAACTCAAAAAATATGTAAACCTAATCAATTGATTAGCCAAGTTTCAGGAAGTTTTTTATTTCATTTAATACATTTTAATAATCTAGTAATAATTTTTTGTTATTTTACATTTTTTTTTCTTAATTCAAAATTATACGCCATTTTTTTTTGCATTAACTTTCAGAACAGACACAAGACTATCTAATACTTTAAAAGTTAAAGAACTGGTTAGGTCAGGACAAGAAAAAAAAACATGAACTTTAGCGAATGAACCCAAGTGAAGGTCAAGGTCTGACGGCAGTGAAGAGGAGATGTCTTAAATAAATTGTATGCGCCTTTAAAGAAAATGGACACGACTAGTTAATATTCATATTGAAAAACCAGTCAGGGTCATGGTCATAGCTAATTTGAAAAAAATAAATTTAAAAAATAATAAAGACAAGAAAGAATGAGGAAAACATAATAACGCAATAAGATTCCAAAACAGTTGCGGGGGGAGCATGGGCGTAACTAGAGAATTTGGCTGGGAGGACGGTCTTTACGAAGTCGAAATTCTCTTCGTAAAGACAGACTTTCATCATATGCAATTATTTACATTGGCATAGGCTATTGTAAAATTAATAAGCTTAATAACAGACTGTTGACAACTCTATTTACTAAAAAACTGTAAGTCTTAATAATGTTAAATATTTTTATACAAAAATTTTTAATTTATTTAGCTAAATAACTTCAATGTAAATAATTGTTTGTTTATCCAATTCAACTGAAGATGGCGTGATTAAATCTGCCGAAACGTTTTCAGTAAAAGGAGTTTAATAGAGGCTCCCTGCCTGGCTGCTTTCCTTTTCAATTCTTTATTTGAATGTAAGTTTGTTTGTATGAGGTGGCAAGCTCAGATTTATTATTTTTTCCTAACCCTTGGGGGGGAGGCGAATGCCCCCTCCCCAAATGACGTCTCTGATCATACTCCCCCCTCCCCTCATGGCTGAGAGGTTAGAGATGTTGACAAATATCAATATTGAAAATCTAAAGCCAAGGGGAGTGGGTTCGGGCTCCAGACAGTTCGATGAATAGATCTATTTATTTAAATCATTTGAATACCAAATTATCTAATTAAATGTGACGATAATTTGTATCGTAATATAATATATATATTTGGATATTGTTTAAATCTATATGTCCTAAGATGACTAAAAGACCTAAAAAACTAAACAATTATTTCCCCTCCCCCTTTTATGGGCTACCGATTCTCTACCTCACAAAATTCGCTTCTCTCTCCTAAACAAAATCTTGGAACTGCCACTGTGCCATTGGGGAACCAGGATTTATTGTAATATCAATATCAATTTTTAAAGGTAATTATATTCAGTTTAAAAGTATGTGAAGCCCTGAAAATTATTTAATGCAGCGCCCACAAATATTTTATTAAAAGAAAGAGAAAAAAATTTCAGAACATAGCGAAGAAGGAATGGAAGAAAAAATGGTTGAGGGGACCTAATCATTAAGCAAATATTTAATATCTTTATTGTAGTAAAAAAATTAAAAATATTTTTTTATTACATTTATTATATTTAGCTCTTTTATGCCGATTTGCACCAACACATCTTAGATCTTAAGCTCGCCTTGAGCCTTCCATAACCTAAAAAGCTAAGTATGGCATTTTATCTATTCAACTATTTATATATTTTTTTGAAATAAAAATATCTTACTGTTATTATTTATGCGATATAGGCACAAATAGAGATTTTAAGACCCGATTTCCTGATTTCAAATTCAATTCAAGATGTAAGACGAGCTTAAGATCTAAGATGTGTTGGTGCAAATGGGCATTAGACATTTAGCCTATATTGTTATAAACAGAAATAACGTTTATGATAATCGGAGGTCATTTATATTAGAGGGCTTTGTGGAGGAATTTAAGAGAGATCTAATAATGTTTCATTCTTGTGACCACCGGTATTGTTAATATTATAATAAAATAAAATATTTCTACAACAAGTAGAATGAATATAAAATATATATATTAAAACCTAAATAAAAAATACTAAAATAATCTCCATCTTTAAAATGTATTCCTTCTGTCCTAAATTATGGTAAACTTTTCCTAAAAATCTTTTTCATTATTGAAATTTAAAAATATTAATGAATTTCAATTATTCTATGTTGGTAAAATCAAATTATTAATACTTTTGGATGTTCTGTTCAAAAAAATTTTGACATAGATTGACAACAAAAAATCAAAATCACACTCAAGAAAAATAATTTTAAAAAATAGTGGTTTGTGTAGAAGAAACAGGAAAAGTTAAGTTATTGACTTGAAAAATAGAATGGAATTTTTACAATTTTTAATGTAAGATAGCCGGAAATAAATCGACCCATGGTGCTGTTAACGAAGCTGCTGTTTTGAGTACAGTCACATCTAAAAGTATTAAGAATACATTTTTGGCATAAAGCATTTTTTTTTTTAATTTTCAAAACATTCACACTTTTTTCCCATTCACACTCAAACTCACACATAGTATTTTCGGCAACTCAGGCCATAATAAGACTTTTAACGATACAGGTAATTTATTGATATATATATCAGGTATATATATATATTTGGGGTCCAAGCATTCTTATTTAAGCCATTTGGTATCCGAATGGCTTAAATAAAATCATCGGACTGCCTGAGATCCGAACCCGCGACCCTTGGTGTAGAAGGCCAGCATGATAAACATAAAGCATTGAAATTCAATATCTTCTTTAATAATCAAAGGATTTTAAGATTTGTCAATCAAAATTTGGGACAGAGGAAGGATCTATTAACGAATTTCCAAAGATAGCAAATAACTTATTTATATGTAATGACTAGAGACCGGATTTTAAGCAAAATGCTTATTGCTGAATTTTATAAGCAACCATTAGATATTTAATTTCTATACGAATTAGGAAAAACTAAGTGCATTGAGATTACATTTTTTATGCTTTTTTGAACTTATTTTACGAATATTTATAATTTTTTTTTTTTTTTATTAAAAAAATTTTTTCCCATTCACACACGCATACACCAGGGACGTATATAAGGGGGCCCCCCCAAAAAAAAAAAAAAAATTCCAAAAATCCCGCAGTGTGAAAAAATATAGCCCTGTAAAAAAATTTTTTCAGCAGGGTGAAAAAATTTGGTTCCGCAAAAAAAAAATTTTTCGCAGAGTGGGGCGGAATAAATTTAGTTTCTTTAAAAAAAATTTGTATACGCCATTGGTATGAATAAAAATTGCTTATTAGATGCTTTTTTTTCAACTTTTATGCTTATTTAACAACTTTTTATTCAAGTTTTTTATGCTTTTTTAAGCACTTTTTTTTCCATTTTTTTATGCTTTTTTGTCCGGTCTCTAGTAATGACATAATAAATAATTATTTTCTATAAAATATTCGATCTTAATAGAATCACGTATAAGGAAATTATTCTAAAATAAAAAAATTTAAAAATATATATAAAAAAAAAATAGATACCTTTAAAAATCTGCAGGTTTAATTTTGAGATTATATCAAATGTAATATATATCTTAATAATATTGCTCTATGACTAGAATAATTTTCGGTTCAATTTTCTTCCAGATTTGTCGAACTAGAAGAAGTGAGAGTCTTAACGCTTAAAGTGATCGTGCTTCTATCACGTGTATCCAATGGTTTATTCAACAATTTAGCTTTCAAATCTCTGATAACGTTTTTCTTCAGAACATAAATACAAAATATGAAAACTCCATGTAAAGCATTAGCTATATCAGGTAAATACCAAATCCAGGATTTGGGATCTACTTTTATTGAAATGACTTCAAATATCCAGATAATTCCCATTACTACAAATAGCTTGCCATTTGTAGTAAACCTATAAAAAAAAGTAAGTTTTTTCTTGAAAGAGTACTATCAAAAATTCATTATATTAAAAATTAATAGTACTAAATAATTGATCTTCAGGCTAAAAAGTTAAAAAGAAAATGAGTTAAGTCGATGGATACTTACTTGGAAAGATCCGATGTTAATTTTTTGTTTTTTTTGTCTTTGGATGTGTCACAGAGTTTTGTGATTTGATTTCTAATTTGTAATAAATTTTTTACAGTCAAAAGGAAGAATATAATATTGACAGAGTACATAATTCCCAAAGGGATTATTAAAAAAATTACTTTTCCATAAAATCTCTCTGAAAATAAGTATAATTTCATAATTACGAAAAATATAAAGAAAAATTGAAATTATATCATTTTGTAAATGTTTAAAGACAAAAATGTTAAATTCTATTGAGTGAAAGACGTAATGAATTGTAGAAACAGCTAGAGGATCATTCAATTACAGGAACAGGAATTAGAGGATAAGTAAAAAAGAAGTTACTTCTTCTTTTCTTATCCTGTAATTGAAAGAAGTAATAATCTCCTTAGATATAAATAATAATTATCACAAAACATTTACAGTAATGATTTAAAAATATAAAAAATATATAGGTTATATATATACCTTGAATAAAGCATGTATCTTGCCCCATTCTAGGTGAATATTCAATCGGGATGATATCTTCATAATAATTAGCAAAAATTGCTAACATAGTTAAAATTGATGCAAGTGATGTAGCATATAATGCGTAAAACGCAAAACGTTGATTTTCGCTTTGACGTTTGCTACTAGCCGAGCTATTATGCATATGAAAACCACTGAAAAAATGAAATATGTTTTTATTATAAGTAGACTATTTAATTTTGGTGATACATTTTATAATTATTTTTTCACAATTATTACCGAAATTATCATGGAATCAAAATTTAGATTTTTTCTAAATGAAAAGAAAAATTATCATAAATATTGTTTATACCAATTATTGCAAGATAAATTCACAAATTTGTAAAATAAAAAATATAACAATATATGGATAATTGTGGACAGGAGCAGCCAATAAAAAGACTCTGTATGCGGTTCCAATCACTGGATATATTTCGGTTCTTTCCAAAGCGACAATGACCCCACGGCACTGACGTGGCGACAGGACGACAGTGCATGTCATGTGTAAATGAATGAAAGGCTATTCGAGCGTAGCTACACAGACGCCGCTGCGCGATCTGTCGCTGCCGCAGAGCGTTTTCAGAGCAAAAAAAATGGTGGCGTCAATGAAAATGAAGACGATTTATTAATTGAATTTGCAACAACCATTTTATTTTATCTAAGCCATCAAGATTAAAAAAAATTTAAATAAAAAAGAGAAGATAAGGGACGAAATTGGACGAAGATTGAATAAATAAAATTAAACTGCTGGTCAAAGTTAACGCATTACATATTATCATGATAATTGTTTTTATGGTAAAATTCTTAAAAGGGAGACTATTAATAATAAAAATATTAAGTAGAAGTGTTTTAAATTTATGAACAATAGTTTTTATTCTGGGTATAAGAATTAAAATTTTTTAGTTTAGGACAATAGGTCGAGTTTGATTACTAACGCTTACAAGCGCTACACTACCGCCGCGACACTGTTGCGGCAGCAGTGACATCATTGACGCCGCGGCTCTGTCGCGTTGCTCGGAAGTCCACCTTAAGATAGCTTTTAAATTAAAAGAACCGAAACCGAATACAGACTCTTTTTATTGGCTGCTCCTGTCCACAATTCTCCATATACATAAGATTTCGACCGTTGGTTCTCGTTGAAACATTTTGTAAATTAAAATTAAATATACAAATAACCTAGTGTTTAATTTGTATATTTAATTTTAATCTCCATATACATCCCACAGCAACTACTTTGAACAAATATAATAATTATTAAAAATAATAAATACGAACCCGAGTGTCCACCAGATATCAAAACACATGACATTTAGCCAAGCAGAAGCAGATAAGAATGCGAAATAGGCTAAAAATCCTAAAAATAAAAAAATAAATAAATAAAAAAGTATCTATCTAATTATATTAAATATCATTGTGAAGTGCCCGTCTGTGTGACCAACTTCCAGATGGAATTTCGAGATCAAGTTTTATTCTACCCCGTAATTTTTATTGGAATATATAGACGATACAATTGAAACCAAATAATATTATAATTACCTAGAAAGACGCATAAAAATGATTCTGTTTTCCAGAAATAAAAAGCAGTAAATATGGCATAGGTGACTAGTAACCAAAATGCGTGACAATCAAGAGTTTTGCCATGCAAATTATGAAGTCGAGGTAAAATCGCATAAACGAACAGAGTGGCAGCCAAAAAGATACAAGAGATACCCATTCCTATACCCGTAATGAAGAACATGGCATCGTGTTCATCGATACCACAGGCAAATGCAGTCAACCCTAAAAGTTAAAAAAAAAACAATTATTAACAATTTATTATTTATATTCTCTATATAATTTAAAAAAAAATAGAAAATAATATATTTTTGAATAATAATGAAATAAATAAGAAAAAATAAAAATTGTAAATAAGCGATTCTTATTAAAAAATTATAAAATTCAAAAAGGGTTACAAATATGATAGGCCTACAGTGAACAATGGAATATATATATCAAAATTTAATATTTCAGAAATATCAGGCAGTAATTATATACAAAGTTAATAATAGCTATATCCCTTCATTTAAAAACGATATAATTTTCTAACTATGAAGTCATATTAAATATCGCTTGCGGCTGTATTGAAGATTATGTCGACAATTTGTTTTCTATGATAAAGACCTTTTTCGGGTTTTTTTCTCTCTCTATTCTTTTTATTAGCCTAAAATAGAAGTGGAAAAGTCAATGTGGTCCAGTTTTTTTATAAAAATAACGAAAATATAGAAGAAATACGAAGGTGACATAAACCTATAAAAACGTAAGTTATTTTATTTATTCAACAACTAAGCCCATATTTAAAACAGATATTAAATCAACTTAAGGAATTCTCGGTTGGGGATTCGAATATAATTTAAAACAAATTGCAGGGGTCAAGACTGCCGTGTTCGGCCCGGTTAAGGTACAGCCTGTTTAGAAAAAATTTTTTAAAAGTAGGGAATTTTCTCAGTTCAAAGCGGGCTGTACATGCAAAATATTTGATTAATTTCAACTATACTTGGAAATTACATTCTACAAGATTTTTAAGATTAAAAAATATAATTGAAAAAGAAAAAAATACGAAATGGTAAGGTATAATAATATTCTTATAAGGTTAATGTCCCCTTGAAATTTCATCTATATTTTCGTTATTTTTATAGAAATCTGGAGCAAATTGGCCTTGCCGCCTCTAATTTAGGCTAATAAAAAAAATGGAATGAGAAAAAAATCGAAAAAGTTCCCTATCATAGAAAAAAAAATTTTCGGCATCATGTTAAATCGAGACTCGCCTGCTATGGCGAAAGTCCGAAAATTCAATTTTTGAGATAAGCCTACCAAACGTGGTTAAAACCTTTTCTCTTTTGAGTGCCAAAATGGCGAAACAATATTACCATTCTTTGCGATTGATTCTAGTCTATTCATTTGTTGCCCGTCTATTTAAATGTATATGTTAATAAAACTTTCAAGCGCCTTTTCTCGAATTGTTGAATTTCGAACTTTCGCCACAATGATTCTCAGGAGGCGATATATACTTGTATAGTGAGATAAATAGATAACCATTTTTTTAAGACATTTCAGATTTTATTATTTAAAATTGAATTATATTTAGGTCATTATTTGGTTTAGTTACCTTGTCGAATATCGAGATCTAAATTCTCCATGCAAAATTCATTATATGGAATAATAATATCTTCCGTGAATAAGGAGCCATCATTTAACATTTTCCATTTTTCACTGGGATCGCTTTCATTCAGTGGGTATTTTTTACAATTCATTCCATTGGTAATGGCAACACCAAAAGGCTTTGGTTCATATTTTTCTAAGTAGGCATCTGTAATGAAAATAAAACATATATCATATTAGTAAACTATAATTGAAATGAAGAAATTGTTCTGGTATCATGAAAATACACATTATAAATCTAGTCTTTTTTTTAGGGTTTTCTTCCTCAGAATGGCATATCTGGCTAAGGTTGGACTCGAAATGTAAGTTAAAATGTAACGAATAAAGTTAAGATTTTTAATAATTTACTGTATATACAGCACCGGTATTTTATTTTCACAATGCTCGCATCTGGGGTATCCCGGATTCGCTTCCAGTCTCAAGCGAGAAAAATTCATTTTAATTGATTTGGCTACCCTTCAATTTGATATTTTTAAAATATTCCTACGTAAAGAAAATCTAAATAAAAGAAAATTTGGCTGCAAACGTCTTGTTATTTTTCTGACTACCATTAACCCTCAGTCACAGTTCTTCAACATTTGAGATTTTTGTATACTTTCAAGAATTCACAACAATTTTTTGGATTCTGGAATTAATATTTTCATTTCTGAGCAATTTTTTTTTTTTTTTGGAATGGGTGCATAAGATCCGAGGACCTATAATGACCAGTGGTCATATGCAGTCAGGAAGAATATATTTAAAAAAAAAAAGAAAAAACGGAGAAGCATAAAAGGGAAACTCAACTGCGGGAACTGAGTAGATGCCTGTTGAGATTAGACTTAAAAGTCTGAAGTTTGTAGGTTTTGGGGAGATAGACGCAGCAGGGAGCTTGTTCCAATCACAGGAGCTCATGGGGACAAAGGAAGATTGTAAATGACTAGTTCTGTTAGTCGTGACTTGGGCAGCATAGGGATGCTGGGACAATGCCTCCCTTGTGTTCCGGGTATATGTTGCATTGGGTGGAATTGGTAATTATTTATTAATCAGAAAGGTTGCCCAGAAAATTTCAAAATAAAAATTGAGCAAAATCGAAAAATGTAAGTTAACTTTCCGAAAACAAAAACTTGTCAGCCAAGCCAAAATACTCTGAAAATAAATCAAGATAATTTTTGAAAAATTGTTTTGTCTTCTTGAATATAACACCTCTTCAGCGGTCCAAGAATAGATCTACTCGCTTATGTGTTTGATTGAAAACAAAAAATAATTTTATGAAATATCTTCACACAAAACAGAATTTTAGATATACTTCTCATAATTACACAAGTTATTGAAAATATGATGAACAATCAATTCTATTCACGTTTGAACTCAAATTACACAGACAGAAGGATGAATTTGGACTAAATATAATCTGTTACACCATAGTTAATATAGATTTAAAAAAAAATTTTTTATAAAAGTAAATATAAGTAGAGTATAAGCTTTATATAATAAAGGCATTATGAATATTATTAACTTACATTTTTGATAAATTTCAATTGAGATTGGCTGCCATATTGGTCGACATCTCCTCACTGAACCGTAATATCCATGGCCATCTTTGCAACATCGTCTCAGGCAGGTTCGATCTGAAGTACAAGCCTTTTCTCTTGGTATGCAACTGCGAATGACAATCGTTGATTCAGAATCATCGTGTAGAGCGAAGCAATATTCTCCATGAGTTAATTCTGGAAAAAAAATATAATAATGATACATTTGGCAAATTCATAAGTTTTACTATCTCGTTTAAGAAGTAGAGAAAGAATTGTAATTTTATATTGTTCCTATAATTGATTGAGAATAATATTAATACAATTAATTAATTTCGACTTTTTCAAATAAATATATCTTGACTGTTTGGTACTATTATGTCTTACCCTTATAAAAAATGTTATTTTTGACAATTATAACCAAAACGATGCTCTACTTGGCTTGACTACCAGCTTTTTTTTTTAAGAAGTACCAAACTTTGGCCACCAGAGGCGCTGTAGGTCAGAAGTGGCGCTACGCTCAAGGTTTTTATTTTCTTGTGCAAAGATAAAAATTTTAAAGTCAGCAACCATGTTAAAAAAAAAGTGATTATTTTCTTTCTGCAAGTTTCCCAATGCACTGAAAAATCCACAGGTCCGTGAATAATTCAAAGAAGGTCCTAGAAACTTCATTTTTATGAAATGCAAAATATAAAAAAATCAGTTAAGTAAATATCTCAAAGGGTAGGCTCTTTTTTGGGCGCCCTAAGGTGCTGATGACCCCTATCCCATAAATCACCTTAACCATTACTAGTTATTTAGTTGTTTTTTTTAATTTCGCTTTCGAATGTATGAATTTAATAAAAATTCAAAAATCAACTATTTTTTAGATGCTTTTTAAAATGTATATTTTCATTTTGTCCTCAAAATTGTTTGAATCACTTCAATAGGAAAGATAGGAGAAATGGTTGCCAGGGTAAAAAATATAAATATTTTCCATTGTTTATAAATTCATCTTGAATTCCAGGCACTTGCCCCCCCCCCCCCCCTGGAAAATTAAAATGATAACTTTTCGCCTAGGCTGCTTGTGTATAAAACAAAAAAAAAAAAAAAACCTTTCTTAGTATACATCCACCTTGCCGCGGTGAGAAAGCTTTAAATACTAATAGATGTATAACATTATTAATATCAAAGTACGTTTTTTTTAACTTATCTGGAAGTGACATGCCCCCCTCTGCAAAAAATCCTGAGGACGCCCTTGCCTTGACCTATCGCTCAGAGGTAGAGCATTAGCTTCTGGTTCCAAAGGTCATGGGTAAGCATTCCGACCCAGGCGAAGAATTTAATTGGATACCAATCAATTGGAATAAATAGGGACGACACAAAAAATCGGGTGTGACAAGCTCAGAACACAACACTCAATTACCGAATGTAAGAGGAAGTTGTATGCTGGGCAACCAGTCACATCAGATTTTTTTTTACAAACGTTTGGAAAATTTGTTGAAATAGGAGTTTTATGATTATTTTTAAAAAATTTAAAATTTTCTTTGTTAAGGAGGATCTTTTAGAAATATTAATTGGAAATGATTAAACATCTTTTTTTAAACATTTATAGATAATTTATCTTCAAGCAATATACCAAAGATTAATGAATAAATTAAATATTCCCGCATATATGAATCTTGTTTTTTGTTACGTAATCAATAAATATGATACCGAACGATTAGACTTCAATAAATCACCTAGAGCCTATTCTTTTCTATGCAATGCAAATTATTTTTTTATACAAAAGTTCATCCTGCTTAACACCTTTTGGTATTCATCGTTTATCCTTGGAAACAGTGCCGGATTAAGCAGTCGAAATCTCGGGGACCTGTCGGCTAATAATTTACCAGGGGCGTATATAGAAATTTTTTTCAGCCCTCGGAAATTTTTTTTTTTTTTTTTTAACTTTGTTTTCTTTAAAGACGAAATTTTTGCAGCCCTTCCAAAAATTTTCCATCCAGTCATGGACACTATTTTACCTTTTATTTTAAAAATTTCGCTATGCCGAAAAATATTTTTCCAAAATTCTAATGATGCGGAGCCCCTAAAAAGTGCGGCGCCCCTAGGCGATCGCCTACTCTGCCTAATGGTAATCCGGCACTGCTTGGAAATTTAAACATTATTAAAAAATTGAATTTCTTAATTTGTTCTATTATTTAGTGAATGAAATGGTATTTAACACCCGCTTCGAAGTGGTATTTCGAGATCCTCCACCCCCCCCCTCCCTCATTTTCTTAATGATGGAAACGAAAGGCAGATTCCGGTAATCTCTTCAAAAGATGGGTTTTTCCGACTATTGTTCAGCCTTGAGAGGCCTCTAAGATCCTGGAGTAAAGACATTCTTCTAAAATTTTAATTCGCCCTTGGGCTATGGCTCGGTGGAAGGGTTTCTGCCTCTTGTGCTAGGGATCAAGATTCGCATCCTGATAAAAATTTATTTCATTTGAAGTGGCTACCAGTCAAATGAGATAAATAGAGACTGGGTCTAAATGGCCTCCGATGCCGAAAGGCTTGAAAAATTTTATTTTTAATGTAGTTTTTTTTAAGAAATCAATAGTACTTTGTTTTGTTCCTGTGCCTTAATTCACCAGAAATAAATTGAAATAGTTTATATTCGTATATAATATTCAGACCAAAGGAGGAAGTGGAGTGAAGGATGAGCTAATTATCGGTATCCGGATTTGATGAGAAAATTAGAGTTTGAAAAATATTCTTGAAATTTAATCGAAGAAAAATTAAAAAAGTGTTGCAATATCTAATTATTTTTTTTATTTCACTTTAAATGTAGTGAATGAATAAAAAATCTGGTGTGTTTGCTATCACAGCACACAACTTTCTTTTCGGTAAGCAAGTAAAAAAAAATTAAAATTTTTTCTCTTGTTGAGTTGTGAAAATTTGTTTTAAGCTTTGTTAAGAAATTAACTAGTGTTGAAAGATAAAATCTGTCTATTTAATATATGTATATATGTATATATGTGTATATCTTTTACTAATAATATATGAATTAAATGCATACTATAATTAAAGCCTCAAATTAAATTTTATCACTAATTAATTTCTTCAGAGATCTTAAAAAAATTTTCATAGCTCACAATTGCTAGAAAAATATTTTAGGATTCTTAAAAATTTTTAAAATAAATAAATCATCTTTTTTTAATGCAACTGAAGGGGAAAGCTACTTGTAAGGCTGAACGCACACCAATTGAGCAAAAACGTTTTCGAACAAAACGTTTTTGCCTAAAACTGTTTTTTCAATGCTTTTCTATGGGTCAACGCACACCGAGGAGATAAAAAACACAATTGGACATGATTCGACATCATTGAACAAAATGTTTTGCCATTGAGCATTTTGCTCAATCGGTGTGCGTTGGCATTGAGCAAAACATTTTGCTCTTGGACAAAATGTTTTGTCCGGAAACGCTTTGCTCAATTGGTGTGCGTTCAGCCAGACAACAATTCCGGCAGCTATGCATTTTGGTTGCCTAAGCTCAAGGCTCCTCTCTCGGTCACTTCAGACATTTATGTGGCCGACTGGACAAAGTATACACGTGCCTTTATATTTATTCAAAGGAATTTCCTCGTATTTATTAGTCAAGTTGAGGTGAGAAAGTTAGAAACCGGAATAAAGAGAATTCTTTTTAATAATAATAACAAAATCAAGATTGTTCTTTTTAATTTTCCTCCTTTTATTTAAATTAATTTATCATAGATTTTGTAAATGTTAATCTATTGAACTCTAGAGATTATTAGAAAGCTATCACTTTAAATATTACTAAAATTAAGAAATTAAAGAAAATTATCTATAGCTTTCAAAAGAAATTATTAATGAAATATAAATTTGTACTTGAATATTAAATCAAAGAAGATTGTTTTTACTTTCTCTTACCTATGTATATATGTAATATATATATAGAGAGAAAGTATTGGTTTCATGTCAAAAGTTCGATGTCGAGATTTTGATGGATCTTCACGTTTTGAGGTCCCCTGAATCCAAAAAAGTGGTTTTCGCGACATGGTCTGTCTGTGGGTGGGTGGGTGGGTGGGTGGGTGTGTGGGTGGGTGGGTGGTGTGTGTGTGTGTGTGTCTGTGTTCACTTTTAAGCATGAAGGAATTGAGCTATGAGGCTGAAATTTTATATATAAGTTAAACACCCCCCGGGACCGGAAAAATAAGCTTTTAATCAAAATCGGCAAAAGAGTACTAGTACTTTAATGATGTACTTTTTCAGTTTTTTTCGATTTTCTCAAAATTCGCTCTAACGATTTTGATTAAAATTCAAAAATCAATTATTTTTTAGATGCTCTTTCAAATGTATATTCTCGTTTTGCCCTCAAAATTGTTTGAAGACCACTTTACTCTTGCACTCCATAGAAAAGATAGGAGAAATGGTTGCCATGGTAACAAAATATAAATATTTTCCCATACTTATAAATTTTACATCTGAATTCAAATATTCCCTACTGCCGGGAACTAAATACATGTCGACACAAAAAATCTGGTGTGACAAGCCCAGAACACAACTTTCGATTACCGAAGGTAATCGAAAGTTGTGTGCTGTGCGACAGTCACACCAGATTTTTTTATGAGAAGAGGGTGCAAAAATATGATTATCACTTGACTAACTCCAATTGACAAATAGGAACTTTGGTCCTTTTCCCTATTCTTGCATAATTTCATCCATTATTGATTGAATTTTTCAAAACCTATTATTTTTCTTCGTTTTACTTTTTTAAAATTTTTACAAAACAATTTCCGATTACCCAATTCATTCACTAAAAAAAGCCCTCCCCCCCAAAAAAAAAAAAAAATTGTTTATAAAATTGAATATTTATTGTTTTAGGATAAAATTATTTATACTAAAGAGATGAGAGAATCCTCTTATATTTAACATAGCTTATTTTTTTTAAGAAACTTGTTTATAAAATTTGTCTTTCTTCAATCCATCATCTTTCATTTATTTAATCACATAATAAAAACAATATTAGAAAAAAATTAGTGTTCTTTTTCCTATTTATCATTGAAGGCCAATCTGACATATAATACCGTTATTTGTCCATCATCAAATTTTTAATGGAAATTTTTTGTATGTAATTGAGATTTAAAAAATATGGTGTGACTGTCGCACAGCACACAACTTTCTTTTACCTTCGATAATTGAAAGTTGTGTTCTGTGCTTGTTACACCAGATTTTTTGTGTCTACATATATTTACAATAGTTCCCGACATTTGGTATCCAAATGGCTTAAATAAAATCATAGGGCTGCCTGGGATCCAAACCCCCGACCCTTGGTATACAAGGTAGGTGCGCTACCAATTACGCTAAGCCCGGGGGCTACATATGAGTTCAGTTGTAAAATGTAAAGCATGGAAAATATTTATATTTTGCTATAATAGCAACCATTTCTCCTCTTTTTTATGAAGTACAAGAGTAAAGTGGTCTTCAGAAGATTTCAATGGCAAAATAAAAATATACATTTTAAAGAGCATCTAAAATATAATTGATTTTTGAATTTTAATCAAAATCTTTGTAGTGAAATTTGAGAAAATCGAAGAAAAACTGAAAAAGTACATCAGTAAAGTACTAGTACTTTTTGACCAATTTTGTTTAAAAGCTTATTTTCACGCCCTAGTGGGATGCTTAACTTAAATATAAAATTTGAACCTCCTAGCTCAATTCCTTCATGCTTTAAATTGAACACAGACAGACAGAAAGACCATGTCGCGAAAACCACGTTCTTCGCCAAAGCTCTATAGAAATGAAATAAAACCTACCCGGATTATCTTGGATGTGGAAAGAAGTAATATCATTATCAAGAAAAATATTATGTCGTTTTACAGGAGTATCAACGATGGCGTTTTCGATACCACAGTTTGAGAGAGGGCCGAAATCGACAATGAGTAAGTCCTCAGGGGTGAGTTCACTCAAAAAATAATCAGTTTCGGCAGTGATATTCGAATCAACGCAGGTATGTAAAGCACTGGAGTAGGCATAACCATAAGGACAGCAGAGTCGGATATGAGGATAGCTTGTTGGTATTTCCAAACTCTTGCCTTCGCAGTCCACCTGGAAGACTGTATTATTTTTCAGATCCAAACAATGGCTGTTATCCTCGCAAAAAGGAATTCCATCACCCTCATTGAAATCCTTTAAGAATATCTGTGTATAATTTAACGATTGGTCTGTTTGACAAGACACAGTTCCATTCACTTGGATAAGTTTCTCTCCAAAGGGACAACATCTCCGCGAATCGTTTTCAGAGAGCCAAGAGGCTAGCACCAGGCAAAACACCAGTAACATTCTCTAACATCACTCTCAAACTCTGCACAAGGCCACTATTCAATGCTTTTTTAGTAAAACATAAAAGAGACGCGCGCATTCATAGTCACTAACACAGAGACTAATATAAATATTATTTCCGATACCGGACGATTGAAGAATCACATCACACACTATTCTTATTCAAAATCAACATGTACTGAGTCGTTAAAAACAAAATTGGATATTAAATTTTGTTAAAATTACATAATTTATTTAAAATGATTTAATTGTGGGAAAAAAGTAAAAAAACGACTTTAGCTTGAATTGTATATGTAAGAGGAGGTGGAAATAGGGAGGCGCATAAAAATGCTAACAAAAAGCTAATTACTTCAATTTGTAATTTGTTCAGCCTTTTTTTTTAGCTGTGAATTAGACTCTTTTTTTTTACTTTGTTAACTAGAAGGAAGGAATTTTATCCATCTTGTTTCAGAATTTCTGCTCATACTTTCTATATTACAGTGAAATCAGTGATTTAAAGGAAAAAATTTCAAACAAAACAAATATGCTAAGCTGAATCCCAGCTAGGGCCTTATAAAATTTAAATAAAATAAATAAATAAATTTATTAACGCCCCGTTATTCTTCAAAAACCTTGACTTACGAATTTTTTTCCTATGATCAACTCTAGTCAAGGGCGGATCCAGAGGTGTTTCTCGGAGGGGGGGGATGTAATCTGGTGTGACCCGTCGCACAGCACACTATTTTTTCTTAATTTCGGTAATTTAAAGGCGCATTCTGTACTTGTTTGCCAGAATATAAATACAAATCAAATTATTAAGTATTAATTTTTAAAATTAAAAAAGTATTTTTTTCAAATCTTGGGGGGGGGTAATTACCCCCTTTACCTCCCCCCTTGTATCCGCCCTTGACTCTAGTATAATAATTTGGCTTAAATTGTATTTCTATTATTAAGCTTTCATAGCTTCAAAAAATTATCTTATGTTCAAGATGATAAGGAATAAATCCCAAAGAAGAATTATGGAGGCAAGGATATCCTAGTTTGAATGTATTGTATAAAAATCTGGTGTGACTGGCGCATACTGTGCTTGTCACACCAGATTTTTTGTGTCGACATGTAGTTCCCGGCAGTAGGGAATATTTGAATTCAGATGTAAAATTTATAAGTATGGGAAAATATTTATATTTTGTTACCATTCGTAAGTTCTTAAATTAAAAATATAGTTAAATTTTAATTAGTTTTTTTTTTTTTTTTTTTTTATTAATAAAATCTAATTTCACAAACGCATGCAAGGAGATGAATATGACCTCCGAATTTTGTACACTTTTGCAATATAATTTTGATAAATATGAATATTTGATCCGTGATTCCTTCCTGGAAATAATTCCTCACTTAATATGGAAATTATCCAGTATATCATATATAGTTGAAACCTAATTAAAGATTACTTCCTTAGAATTTCATCATAAAATAGAAATAGAATAAGGAATAGAGAAATTCTACAATAGATTAGATTAATGAAGGCTTTAAAAAAAATGTGTTGCCTTGACCAGAGTAATTGTTCTACTACTAACTAGTGTTAGAATAACAAATACTATATAAGTAAAAACCTATAAAATAGGAAGCTGGGTTGTAAAGTGTTTCAGTTATTAAATGTCTTTGACAGGTAAAGTTACAGAAGCGAGAAAAATGTGAGTAATAATAAAATGAACACAAGAAAGAAAAATAAAATTTGATGTGACTGGTCGCACAGCATACACATTTCTCTTACCTTCGGTAAATAAAAGTTGTGTTCTGTGCTTGTCACGTCAGATTTTTTTGTTTCGGCATATATTTGGCAGTAGGAACTACATTAGATAGAATTAAAGATGTAAAATTTATTTTTTGTTACAATGGCAACCATTTCTCTTTTAAAATAAAAGAAGAAATAAAGGATCAGTTTTAGATCATTGATGCTAAGTAATATTTTATGAAAGATTTTTTTAACTTACTCGGTAGATGAGGGCTTGATCATAATAACTAAAGACAGGACAGAAAAAGCATAAAAATCTTGAATAAAAAGCTCTTCAATAAAAATAAAATTTAAAAAAAGCATCTCATAAACAACTTCTACTCATTGGTTATTACCTTACCCCCCCCCCCGAGATTTGAGAAAAATATTTTTCTTGAAAATTAAATTTTATTTTTAATATAAAATTTTAAAAATTAATACCTAAAAATTTTATTTGTAAATATATTCTGGTAAACAAGTTGAGTAAATTAGCGAAAGTAAGAGAAAGTCGTGTGCTGTGCGGCAAGTCATACCAGAATACCCCCCTTCAGCGAGGGCCCGCTGGAGGCTGGCCAGGGCCAGAGCAGAGGGGTCCAGGGGGTAAAGCTTGCCGAAGTCGGGATTTACGCAGTTGCCGAAGGCTTTGATTTACATGAACGTTTTTGCTGAATAATAATTTGACTTATTTTTAAAAATTATATACGTAAATATAAGTAAAATAAGCTCAAAAACACGAAATAAACAAAAAAAAAGCATAAAAAATGCAATCTCAATACACTTACAATAACCATTTTGCTTAAAATTCGGTCTTTACTAATAACTAACCTAATCCCACTATCTATGACCGGGACTGTAATCTAATTCTAAAACAAAGTTAATCTACTTTCATGAGTCGGTCGCGAAACGCGAGCAATTCACGAAAAGCAACATAAATCGCCAACGGAACTGAGAATACGCGCCCACAGACCCAAGGAAAGTTTTAAGAGGAAAACAAACACACTCACACCTTCTTAATCAATTCATAGATCAATTAATCTCTGCCCACCTGCCTAATATTAATTAGCGAGATAAAAAGAAGCAGAGTTAATTGATCTCATATTCATTCATGAGTTAGGAAGGAAGCCAGGTCAATACAATACTAAAGTACTCTCTTGATTGCTCAACTCAGAAACAGAATCACGATGTTCAAGATGCATGCTGAAAAAAAAGAACCCTAAAAGCTAACAACATCCTATACGAACTCCTAACATATTGAACATATACTCACTCTGTCCTGAAACATCCAAGGCCCAGAACTCAGCATTGATCGACAGTACCTCTGAGAAAGAAAAAAATCATTCTTTCTCTCAAATGCGCGAAAGACAAGAACATACGATAGAGGAATTCTCCTAGTCCCTTTGGATATTGATCACCAAGGCGAATTGAATCTTTTCTGGGAGCTCTACCTAACAGTTAACTGAAGGGGAATAAAAACAACAACACCCTATGCCATTATTGAGAAATCAAATGAACAACATCCAAGAGAATGTCAAAGAACTCTGTCTCTCCTAAATCCCTAAAATATATCAATGAGCGAGCGTAGAGAGATTTTCTAGGTATGTTTAGCACCCTCTATATAACCTATCTATTTCTAAATAATCTCATAAAAATTGAGTGTATTCTTAAACATTATCATTCACTTAGTCAACATAGATAAAGATCCCCTTATATAGTTAGTAATCCCTTACGCGCAAAACTTACGTCACGTCCTAATAATATTTAAAATAATAATATATGCAAACTTGAATATAATGATGTTGATATCCATCGTTAGATAATGAATAAACGTGAATAATGTACATGATTGTCAACATTCGTTTATCTTTTACGCATTGACCATTCATCCATTCATTATCTTGAGAATCTTATAAGAACTAGAAGGATCTGGACCCCTTGAGAGAGCACGGATTTCGGGGATTTATCCCACCCTCACTCTGACGAGTGTGACAGAAAACGGTAGCATGCATGGGCGGGTTTTAAATGGCCTCAGATGCCAAAAATGTAATATTTAAAATTTTTCAGGATCTGAGATCATTTAGAATTTGGCGGTTATTTTTAATTAAGAAAAATTTAATAATATGAGACTGGAAGCGAACCCATTAATTTTCGTTCAATAAGAACTGGAATGTTTTGCAACTTGGTTGCCTTTTTGTTTATATAATATGATATATGGAGTACATCAGTTTTGTTTTTAATTAAAACTCGTGATAAGAATTTTCTAAGACTTTCACATAAATATTGCGTGTATAGGAATAATTTAAATTAATTATTTTACATATCCTTGTAAAAATTCCTTTAGGGAAAAATTTGTTTTTGTATTTGAAAGAAATCAACAGAAGAAACCTTAATAATTATCGCAAGGAACATGGTATTACTTTATCAGTTAAAAAAATTTAGATATTTTTTACATATAATAATAATAATTTAATTTATCAATTGTTTAAAATTCTTATCACTTAGTTTTTACAAAAAATGATATTTATTTATTTATGACATAGTTCAGGGGCTCAAGTAAGTGGATGGGGTCTCCTAGTTTATATTATACTAACTTTTTTTTTTTAAATAAAGAATCTCTCATACAGGGTATAATATTTAAAAAAAAAAACAAATAAGGGCTTTAGATTGAGCAAATAAGATTTGCAGATACATTTTAGGAATAATTGAAACATCCCAAACTATAGAAATCATGGATTTTTAAATTTTCTAATATTAAATAATTCATTTAAAAACATTTCCATATTCGTTCATATCTCTAAACTTTATGTCTGATGCGTGGCTGGAAAATGTTTACCGATTTTAAAAATTAGGTAGATGATCTTAAAGAAGGCAACGAGAGGGTTGAAATAAAGATAATATAGTAGCACTTGCAGGGGCGCCGGAACGAATTTGAATCAAGGGGGGGGGGGGCAAAAAAATTTTTTTTTAGATTAAAATAATTTAATATGTTCAAATGGTATAAAACAAAAACAAATTTACCAGGGGCGTATATAGAAATTTTTTTCGGGGGGGGGCCCGAACTCAAAAATTTTTCTGCGGAACATTTTTTTTTAAGAAACTATATTTTTTTCACACGAAATTTTTTGCGGAACATTTTTACTATTGCGGAACCAAAGTTGTCCATCCTGCGGAAAAATTTGTTGCGCTGATGTCTGTATATCCCTATATATGTATATGTGTTTGGGAAATTTCGGGGGGCCCGGGCCCCCTCGGCCCCCCCATAAATACGCCCCTGAAATTTACTATAAAGCTTTAAAAATTTTAAATAAAATCACAATTTTAATAAAATTAAAATTTTAAAAAATTTGCTAGTGATTTTATAAAAAATTTTTGAAGGCTATATTTATACTATTTGAAGGAAATAAATACGGTATTTTTAATTTTCTTCTTTTAATTCAATATAAAATGTTTTTAGAAATTAGAAATACAATAGGGTGGTTATAAAATATTTTGGAAAAAAATGAATTTCTTACTCTTAATTTTTTTTTTTTTTTTTTGGAATGGGTGCATAAGGTCCGAAGACCTATAATGACCAGTAGTCACATGCAGCCAGGAAGAAAATAAAAACAAAAGGAGAAGCATAAAAGGGAAACTCAACTGCAGGAACTGAGAAGATGCCTGTTGAGGTTAGACTTGAAAGTCTGAAGATTGTAGGTTTTGGGGAAGATAGACGCAGGGAGCTTGTTCCAATCACGGGAGGTCATGGGGACAAAGGAAGAATAAAATTGACTAGTTCTGTTAGTCGTGTTCTGAACAGCATAGGATGCAGGGACGATGCCTCTTTTGTGTTCCGTGAATTTAGAAGATTTTATTTTTAAAAGTAAAAATGTATCATTTTTAAAAATAAATGAAATAAAAGAAGAAATTTTGCCCCCATCTGCTATAGGATGTCAGGGGGGGGGGGGGGCAATGTACCCTAGACCCCCCCCCCAGTTCAGGCGCCTATGAGCCCCCCCCCCCCCACTTGTAAAAGGACGAGATATTTCTAGTACAAAAATAATTCACAGAAAAGAAAAGAACAAAAGATCAGTTAACGGTTCGATTTGGAAAAAATAAATAAATATTTTTGACAAATTCTACTATTGATATTAAATTCAGTGTAATACCAGTTAAGTAAGTATATAACTAGTTTTTGTTCTCGCAAATATGAGATAGAAAGAACTGGGCCTGAGAACAAAACCTGGAATCTAAATCCTATTGATTATTTTATATTTAAAGAAATATAACAATTTTTTGAACAATCTATCGAAAGAATATGATAAAATCACCGTCCCTGGGCTATATTTTAGATGCCCTAGGGCGCCTATGTCGGTATCGAGGGGCGCCAAAGGCTTGAAGGGCCTGGGGCGGAGGGGCAGGCGCCCCCCTTCACCCCCACCTAGTTACGCTACTGCATATATTTAGTTTCTACCTATATATTAGAATTCAAGATGTAAAGTTGATAAGTATGGGAAAATATCTATATTTTGTTACCATGGCAACCATTTAGTCTATTTTTCCTATGAAGTACATGAGTAAAGTGGTCTTCAGAAGATTTCAAGGACAAAATGAGAATAAAGAGCATCTAAGGAATAATTGATTTTAGAATTTTAATCAAAATCGCTGCGGCGAACTTTGAGAAAATTTAAAAAAACTGAAAAAGTACATCAGTAAACTACTAGTACTTTTTGGCCGATTTTGATTAAAAGCTTATTTTCACGCCTCAGGGAGGTGCCTAACTAAAATATAAAATTTCCACCTCCTAGCTCAATTCCTTCATGCTTAAAATTGAAATCACACAGACAGACAGACCATGTCTCAAAAACCTCTTTTTTGGATTCAGGGGACCTCAAAACGTGTATTTCCATCAAAATCTCGACATCGAATTTTTAACATGAATCCAATACTTTCTCTCTCTATATATTAACATATATAGAGATAAGAGAAAGTAAAAATAATTTATTTATGAATTTTAATCAAAATCGTTAGAGCAAATTTTGAGAAAATTAAAAAAGTACCTTAGTAAAGTACTAGTACTCTTTTGTCTATTTTATTCAAAAGCTTCGGATTACCTGCCAGGATTGCCAGGAATGTATTTAACTTAAATATGAAATTTTAACCTTGTGGCTCATGTTGTTCTTGAGATATTTTGTTCACAGACAAAAACACTGACTACTTTCCGGGACTCACGTTTTTGGGCTTAAAATCGTCAAAATTTTATTTTGACACGATGATCGCAATATTTTCTTTAGTTATTAACATATACAGTATACAAGATAAAAGAAAATGAAAATGCCAAAGAGAAAAACTGAAATTATGAACGGATTGTGAATTATTGCTAAAAATTTGACTTTTAAATACAAATCAAATTTTTGATTAAATGAATGAATTTATTTGGAAAGTAGATAAAAATTACAATGGAATTATAAACAATAGAATTTTGAAAAAAAAAAAAAAAAAAAAAATAGTATCTCTAATACTTGTAATTTCAAGATAAAATGGCCAGTATTTTGTTTTTACGTAACAAGTGATAAAGTTGAATTTTTTTTAATTCACACAAAAAAGGACTAATCAAAGTGACTTTTTTAAATTCTCTTATTTTCTTCTGAATTCATCTAATTAATTATCAAGTTTTATAATGCTTAAAAACATTCTCAATTAATGAATGGAATCTTAAAAACTCTCCATGACGTGGAGAGGCTCGGCAATTATAAGCTTGCTGGGGCCTCCGGTCGTATTTGTATACCCTCTGAATAAAACATAGAGAGTATCGAAATACGTAGTAAGTAATTATATAAAAAAATTATAATATTTTTGATTAATTTTATCTAATGTTTCAACTAGAGCCAACGTTACCAGCAGTGGCGTAGCGAGCTCAACTCGCGCCCGGGGCACAATATCTTTTTAGCGCCCCCTCCCATTCGAAAACCATATAATATTATATGTAAAATATACAAAATTATTATATTACACTGGCACTAAATTTAAAATATATTTTCCGGAAATCAATTATAATAAAAATAAAAATTACCCAGCAATTTTTTGTTTTGCGGACCATTTGGCGCCTCTTTGTGAGTAGCGCCTGGGGCATGATGACCCCCCTTGCCCCCCCCCCCCCTCATCGCTACGCCACTGGTTACCAGTATAATTTTAGCCAAAAAATTTCATCTCTGATCTCTTTTCTCCTGAGAGAAGGAAGGGGTGTGACCCCAAACCCCTCCCCTATTTGAGCCAGTGACGTAATGTGTTATGTTGTGATTGCAATGTAAGAAAACTTTTTTTCCTGTTATTCTAGAGCAAATCAGAGTCCAAGTCAGTGGCGTAACGTACGCCCCCGCAGACCCCGCGATGCGGGGGGCCCCGGACCTTGGGGGGCCCACGGGCCGGGCCGGGCCAAAAAAACTATGTTTCTACAGGGCTCCGGTAAAAACGGAAAAATTTAGATAAAAAAAAATTAATGAAAATTTGTCTTAGAGAGGGCCCGGGCCCTCAGGGTTCAGGGATATAAGGTATTTAAAAAATGTTTTTTTAAGGTCTAATAATGGGGCCCGAAATTAAGGTTGCGGGGGGCCCAGCTAAAAAACGTTACGCCACTGGTCAAAATGATACCACTAAATAGCACAGTCAAAATTTCATCCCTCATTTAGGACTAAAATAATTTTCAAAAATCTGGTGTGACTGGCGCACAGCACACAACTTTCTCTTACCTTCGGTAATCGAAAGTTGTGTTCTGTGCTTGTCACACAAGATTTTCCATCTGGTATCCAAATGGCTTAAATAAAATCATCGGACTGCCTGGGTCCGAACCCGCGACGTTTGGTATAGGAGGTAGGCACGCTACCTGCTACGCCACACCCGGGGGCCGATGTAAAATTTATAAGTATGGCAAAATGTTTATATTTTGTTACCATGGCAACCATTTCTCCTATCTTTTCTATGGAGTACAAGAGTAAAGTGGTCTTCAGAAGATTTCAATCACAAAATGAAAATATACATTTTATTGAGAATCTAAAAAATAATTGATTTTTGAATTTAAAAAAAAATCGTTGGAACGAATTTTGAGAAAATCGAAAAAAACTGAAAAAGTGCATCAGTAAAGTACTAGTACTTTTTGGTCGATTTTGTTCAAAAGCTTCGTGTCACGTCCTATGGGAGTGCCTAACTTAAATATAAAATTTTAACTTCCTAGCTCTTTTCGTTCTTGAGATATTTTGTTCACAGACACAAAGACACACACAGACAGACAGACAGACAGACCATGTCGCGAAAACCACTTTTTTGGATTCAGGGGACCTCAAAACGTGAAGATCCATCAAAATCTCGACATCGAATTTTTGACATGAATCCAATACTTTCTCTCTCTA